>JAVQJG010010924.1:0-27680 GCA_036024015.1 Craterocephalus amniculus
AAACACCTCAGAACAGGGGTTTAGAAGGGGTGTGTGGAGCTATACTAACAGCGATTTCAGACCAAAGGATTGCAGTTTTACTTCATATAAACCATAAATAAATGATTTACATATGAAAAAGAAGGATTTAAAAGCATGATACGTTCCCTTTAAAGATTAGCAAGGTGGTGTCCAGCTGCCTTTCAGTTTGATAGAACCATGATTTCATCCCCCTTTTGAATATCTTCATTCATCTGTATTCATCCGTCTAATTCCCTGAGAGATTTACATTCCCTCCTAAACTGCCCACAGACTATTAGAGGGGTCTATGACCTCAGTAAGACTTCTCTCTCTGCTGCTCTGTGTCTCCACTGTCAACCCACTGTCTCTCTGTGTGTTCCCTCTCTCGTGCGGCAGCCTCGAGACAGTGTGGGAGCTGTTCGGGAAGCAGGAATGCAGAAGGAGAGCTCAGAGCTCAGCTGCTGGAGGAGAAAAGAGGGATGAGAGAACGGCAGGAGAGGGGGATTTTTCCTTGGATGAGGTCATGGGTGATGGCGCTGCCAGAGTAGGAGCTGAGCTCGTGGCAGACGCGCCCCTGACCTCCCTCCGCCAGAATACACACACACACACACACACACACACACACATGCAAAAAAAGGGCAGAGCCCATGGAAGCCAAGAGATGACATGTAGTTTTCATCTCTGCCCATTACACCACAACTAATCTGCCAAATCAGGCTGCTCTGTCTTTATCAACACACCGCACACAACATCCAGATTTGCACAAGGCCCCTGTGGAGCACTTTTGTGGGCTTAACCACGTGAAAAGCCCCGCTAAAATCTACTCCATGATTAGTAACAGCTACAATTAGCCGGCTCAGCACGCACAGATGAGCTGACACAGCTGATTCAACAGCAACATTGTCTCATCTTGAAGAGTGATCTGATTAGGAGGGAATTACTGAACTAGTGAGGAGCCCTGCTCCGGACAGCGGCTGTCGAGACGACAGGATGATGGTTATTGTGATTAGTCAGCCACTTTTCCTCCCCCGTGAGTCACGGAGATCGACGCTCTTTGGCTTTGTGCTCCGGTGTGAAAAATATCTCTTTCCTGAGCCCCTCTCCTCAACGTGGTTTTCGGGAATCTGACATAGTACCAAAGCTTTGTCGGCTCTGACAATCGGGCCCCCATCTGAATGTGACACATCCCTGTGGGAGCAGTTGTTGTTTTTATAAGTCCTCCAATTCTTTCTCTGTGAGCTGGAAAGCTTGTGTCACTTTTGATGGTTGACTGCAACTATCACCGAGTTCTACCTTAGATAGACACCAGCATAAAAAGTATAAGTCAAGGCAAGGCAACTTTATTTATGTAGTAGATTTAAGATAACTCAAAGTGCTTTGGATAAAACAGAAAAAGTAAGGTGCAGAGAAACTATTAAAAGTACGTTTTTCAATTGAAGAATTAAAACAAACTGAAAAAAGAATAGAAATCAGAAGCAGAACAAGCTTAATAAAATAAAACAATACGTAGGGTTGCATATGACATGGGCATCAAACGGAAATATGTAACTGTCATCATCATCACCATCACCATCAATGTCATTGTACATACGTAAGAAAATATGAGCGGGATTGACAGCAAATTGGATCCAGAAAATCTTTCAAGTCTTCAGCATATCAGACATCTATTTTGGACCAGAACCATTTGGTGCTTTGTACACCAACAGCAAAAAGTTAAAATAATAATTTGACACACAGGAAACCAGTGTAGAAATGTGAGAATGGAGTCATGTGTTCCCTTAGTCTTTGTAAAGACATGAGCAGCAGTATTCTTGATTAGTTGCAGTTATCTTACGTTTTTTTTTTTTTGGTTTCTTTTTTCTTTCTCCATCACAATAGTCTTTGGACACTTCTCTTTTTTTCAAAGACAATTATTTCAGTTTATCTTTGTATGAAACCAGAAATCAGAATAATATGTAGCTGAGTATCCTTAGCATGATTATTGTAGGTATTTTGTTTGTTTCCATGATCTGAGCAAGTGGGAGCCTAACGGAGGTCCCAAAATAGAGCCTTGGGGAACTCCACATGTTATCTTTAATTGAGTTCATCTATAAATATCAGTTGAACCAGTCCTATGAAAATGTGAGGTTGTCCGTCCACACACTTCTCATCCTTGTTACATTGTAGTCTGTAAAAAACAGAAATAAATATCAGGCTTATACCTTTGTCTTTCATATGATTGTTAAGGATGTCCCTCCATTCTAAAAAAAATACTGATGTTACAAGGATATCATCAGGCAAACATTGGTAACATTTCTGTTTTATCTTATCACAACAGCAGCCATGGCATTGGAGTTACCATTAAAATGTTCTATTGAAAATTCTGTTTGCTCAGAAACTCTCCCTGTATTTCAAGGTCTTTCCCAAACCACCCAGGAAAAAATATTTGCGTGACGTTATGGACGAAGGTGGAGAAAGCTAGCATACCTTGCATATGTCTTTTTTTTGCCTTCTTGTGTTTGTATGTCTGCTATACTTTTGTTCCACTTCCTTTTGAAGTAGCAGTAGAACTACTTGGTTAAAGTTAAGCAAACATCATTGTTGGGCATTTAAATGCACAATGAAGTACATTGTTAGTGGAAGGATGTGCGGACATTTTCTGTGTTACCATGGCAAGCTGCCTTGTAAATCTTCTGAAAGTAGCACTCTTGGGGCATCATGTGCTTTAAAACCGATGCAGCTGGCTCCTGCCATGTGACCACGATGCTTCAAGTGCAACATCTGTGCAGTTTATTGTAATTCTGAGGCGGTGATTAAGCCTAAAAACTGAAATGTTAAAGGACATTATATAATGTGAAACTAGTTGTATTTTGTTTTATTTATGATCAGAACAATGGCCCAGGTATTAAGCAGTTTATTGGAAATGCTCATTAAATCTTGCTGAAACCCTGCCACTGAAAGATCAGTGAATGTAGGCGCACAGGTTCCTCGTACAACCAAAACAAATGCTATTTTTGCTTTCAACTATTTTTGTCACCTCTGGAGTTCACTCAGTCCTTCCTACCTGATTTATTTTTCATATTTTCTCTTGCACAAGCTGCCTCCCTTCAGGGCCCCCAAGACAGTGGTGTGATTGTTTGAGCGCAGGTGTTTGCCACAGGAGTTCCCTCACACTAGTTATAGATTCCAGCCTGACACCTTTATCATCACTCAACGTCTCTTCTCCAGCACTCCCTCTGTATCTCTGTTTTCTTGTGTGACCTCACATATAACTCATAAGCTGTGGAGCATTTGTCACCACTGTAAAGGCCTGGGGAAGAAGTGGACTTGGTAAATCAAGCAGTCAAACTGTGACTGCCCACAACATCCTCCTGCTCCTGTGCTCATTAACAAGGCTCTTTCCTCCTCGCTCTTTTCCGGCCTGCATCCGTCTCAGTGGGGTATTGCCTCGCCCACTCCTCTACCAACAAAGACCCAACATCAGTAAGAAGAAAGGGCTTGCCAGGAAGTGACACTGCCACATCAGAAGTCTTTGTTTAAGAGGGTTAGATCACCGTGGACTCACTTCAATCGGTGCTGGGATCAGAGAGAGGGAGATTGTTAGGGAGTGAGTAGGTACTGGCTACTGGCCAGCAAGTCATTCCTGTCCCGCATGAGGAGTGTGTTGAGAACAGGACTTCAATCAACAGTAGCTCAACCTGTGAAGTGAAAGTTTGTTGACCCTACCGAGTCGGGCTCCATAAGGGGGAGTCGCTACCATTTCTTCCTGTGCATCTCTATAGTAACTGAAAGCGATGCCAAGCAGGGAAAACAGCATCATAAAGGAGAGTAATTTTTTGCAGATGTTTTCATGAGGCTGAAAGAGAGGTTTTGTGCTCTTATGTGTCACTGCAGAGTTGCAGCAGACGGTGAAGATACGTTATAAGTTCCTGGTCTAAGTTAGTCAGTCATTCTCAGGAGCTCCAACACCCTTTTTCCAGATGTGTTCTCCTATTGATTTCTTTCCGAGACAAGTAGAAATATTACATATTTTCTTTTTTTTTCATGTACAGTATTCAGTTTGGTGGAGGGCTAATCCCCAGGTATATTAAACAACAGAGAAGACTGTGTAATCAATGTTAAATTAATAATTTTCTTTTTCTTATGAGGTGAGTTAAAGCAGAATTTCGCTTTTTTTTTAACCCGGGGTCTGTTTTCATCTTTCCTTTCATACATGTGAGTGATGGAGAAAATAACTTTCAAGATCGCTCCAGTATTTAGCCGGGCAGGCAGCTAGCAGCACAGCTAATGATAGGTATCGGTAAATATTATGAGAGCAACGTATCCCAACATTGATGTGTTCTTTTTTATTGGGTTGCATTAATGATGCACTACTTAACTTTCGCTATTATCAACGGCTAATTGCACATCTATCTTGCATCCTACCTATAGGCTACTGTGAACTCTCTTCAGACACTAAAAAGATCTGACTCTTGTCTTATATCTTGCTCTATCCCTGGATCTCTCTGGATCTATCTCTTCTAATGCTTCTTGGCTGAATCCACCACGGTGCAAGTTCTAAACGGTTAGTTTGTTTACATCCACTTGTCAGCATGTGACATATCGTTGCAAATTTAAATTGAATGGGAAAATATGTTCATAAACCCTAGAAGGGAAATTATGAAGTTTTAGTATGGGAGGGTGACTGCTGGTGACGTCCTGTATCCTTCGGTGTTGGAGCATTAATAAAGTTACCATGTCATTTAGCTGCTAAATGCTTTTCTCAGGAGTTGTTGGAGACTCCAATATTCATTTAACATGTCCATTCTGCACTCCATGATGAATGTGTCTAAGCAGGCAAATGTTTGCCAACATAAGCTTTTCAAGGTCAGCGAACTGGGGCAACTTGACTTTACAGCCTGAGGATTTTTTCTTTTTCTTTGGTTTTTTTTTGGCTTGTTTCTTGCCTCACCCCTCCCAAACTCACACCCTGCACATTTCTACATTTTTGTTTTGTCCGCTTTCAAACAGTTTTCTATTCTCTTATCACAATATCCAGTTTGCTTTACAGTTACTAAAAATAATCCTTCTGTCAAGAACATTGTCTATTTATATCACCGTAAACCGCGCGGTACTGTTGTCTTTCTGTCACCAGATCCCTTTAGCTGCTTGTTTCTTCCTGGAATTTTTTTTATGCTTTGCTAATCTAAACCCAGCACATTGTTGTCTGAGTTCAGTAAAATGACACCACGTCTAGTATGTGTGTGTGTTTGCGTGTTTTTTGTTAATTGTGTGTAACAGCGGGTGGATCCTCAAGTAAAAGGAGATACGCTGTCTGCCCTTGGACAGTCTTTTCCTGCTGGCTGATTACTGCACGGTCATGAACGGAAACAGACACAGACAAATGTACTAACACACACCAACACACTCACTGACCCTACACGCCCAAGAAAAGGCCCGTCTTGCACAAAAATAAAGAATGTTCTTTGTTTTTGTCTTTTTCCAGCACCCTTTCCCTCACCAACTTTAGCTGAGTTTTTCTTCCACTTGTCTGTCAGTTGTGTTATTTTCAGGACTTTCTGTTGGAGTGGGTTCAGCTTAAAGTAAGGCAAGCATACTAAAAATACATTATTCTAAGTGACCTAAAAATAAATGAAAGAGGAAACGGGGCAGAATAGGATGTGGAGGAATAAAAACACACGTCTTAACATTGAGTTTGTGTTTATTGTCAGTGTCTGGGTCGTCATCTTCCTACTAAAAGAAGCAGTCACAGTCTGCTTTGAGTGACTGAACTGTAAGATAAGTATGGATTAGTTTAGTTAGATTCATTATTCATCATGGTCTCCTCTAAATATTCCACATGTGAATCCAGTGTCAGAAGCCCCTCATCAATGGAAATTTTAAATTTTGTTGTTTTTGTATTTACAGTTTACACAAAATTTTTATATTTTGGAGCTGGTTACTGGTGATACAGTGGTGGACTGGCTAGCTCTGTTGTCTCAAACAAAAGAAGCTTCCAGGTCATGGTCTCTGTGCTTGGATCTTAATCTGGGTACTTTGGTGTCCTTCCATTGTCCAAAAACATACATTTAACGGGTGATTCTGAATTTACTTGAAGTATGCAAGTGGGAATAGTTGTCTGTTTCCTTCTCCTGCACACTGTCTGTATTCCACAATGCACCACTTATAATCACGAGTATCTTATTTATCTACAGAAGTGTGTCACTGGTGTCTGATGATGTATTTAAGTGTAAATCATCTTTAGAAAACTGCATGAGAATGATTGGAAAACTTGAATTTTATTCATAACTTCATAACTTATTCATAATGATAGAAATATTTCTTGCAAAATCCCTCAACAAACATGAAGCTATTAAGGAGTCACTCAAACACTAAAATAAAAGTATCAAATTCATTTTATTGCATCTTTACTGTCATCTTCAGGAACTGCTCTTGAGAAGTTGCAAAGCATTACAACAAATCACCGACCCTTTGTGACTCGTAAGAGGTCAGTTCCCACCAAATTTCCAGCTTGAATCCCTAATGTCTGACATGCGCGGCTTTCATCTTCTCCAGCTGACCACATGCCAACAGCACCAACCAAGGAGATCAGTGGTGATGCCACACATACGAGGGCATTATTTGCCTCTATATGTGGAGATTACATGAAGATTTATCTTTTTTAATTTCAGTATTTTACAAAGATGGATGCCCCTGCTCCACTTCAGGGATAATTGGAGTGCTCTTCAAACACTTTGTTTGGTATATAAGACAGAGTAGAGTGTTTTTGAGTTTGGCAGAAATGAATGATTCTATTGTTTTCACTGTCAATGCTATTCTGCAGGCAGGCACAATAGATGCAATAGAATAGAATAGAATAGATACAATAGAATAAACTTGGTGCAATTATGCAACAAACAAAAAAGACATGCATTTTGTAGTGTGTTCTCATCACATGACAGCAGGTTTTTGTGCCGTTTATGGGAGTTTTCACCTGCCGCTCATTTTCATTCACAGAAAATGTGACATTTACAAGCCCATTACCAAAAATGGTGTTCAAACACTACAGACACAGACTCACGTACTTGCAGTCTTGCATAATATATCAGCACCAACCATCTCAACCCTTTATATGTTCATTGATAGAGTTCTCAGAATGATGACATCTTGGAATCGACAGACGTTGAACCACTTCCTTGCTCTGTTCGAAGGCTGTTGGCTATGCCAGCAACCTAACCCTGCTTGACGCACTAAAGTGGCCACTCTTAATGTGGCTTTCTGTTTGATGCGTCTGATATTGCAGTGAAAAGTCCCTCGCTGACACATTTCTACCTCCCCAACACATTTTCTCTCATTCATCACCTTTGCTTTCTAATTCTGTTATGTCTGTGTGGGAGCAGGGCTGTGTCATGCTGCTGTGCCACCACATTCCTCTGACCAGTTCCTGTGAAGTCTCAAAACAGTGTCGACAAGAGGAACAGAGCCGAGGGCTGAAACTGGCTGCAATGACAAGAGAGAGAGACGTCAAGAGAGGGTGGCCCTGTGAGATCACTTTTCCTGTGATGCCGTGGAAATGCTGCCAGCCGCCACGCAGGCACTTTCAGGTCCTTTTGGCCTGAAAAACGTACAAACGTAGAGTAAGTTTAAGCTAATAGCAGAGTACAGTTTTACGAGGATGTGGTCTCACCGGCAGTGGATCTTCAGTTTGCTCCACATGAACAGTGGAAAGCTGAAATGACAAAGCCTTTGAAGCGCGTGAGGAAATATGATTGATGTAAAGATAAAAGACCAAAAGGTGGGAGGGCCTGAAATTGTTGTCATCGGCTTCGTCGACGAAACTTCTGCGTGCTTGACTCGACAAGTCTTGACCTTCAAATGGAAAAAAAAAACATGCATTGCCTTGGAATACAATGCAGACGTAAACACACAATGCCACAATGGGGAGCCCTTCGCAGGGTGGTAGCACTTTCACAAAATCCCCTCGGGAAGCCGCTATTTCAGTTTTATGTCAGTATTTTCTCAAACACACTTCCTGCTCATTTCTGCCGTTGAAAAGCAGCTTCACAGCGAAACTTTTATAAGCTGAACCTTTTAAAGAGTTCTCCCTGTGAGCTCCTACTTTAAGTGGAATGCTTGTAAATGTCTATGAAGACCTTACTATAGTCTAAAGTATGTTCCCACTTCAGCCAGTGCTCTGCTCACATGCCAGGCATTACTAAGCAGCATTACAACCTAACATTGCAATGCTAGGAGACGGTGGGGCACCAGGCCTTTTAAAACTAGATATATTGTATGCAGGAATAGCCTTTAGTTGTGTATCTAAGAGCAAATATAAGATTATTTCAATGACTCACCAGTGGGGGAGGGGGATGAGTTCTAATGGAGGCAATCAAACAGCCACTGAAGATGGGCTGAAGATGACGGCTGTAGTTGTATTGATATTTGTGTATTATGGAATAAGCTTGTTTTGATACACCAGTGTAAAACTGTATAATAACCAGAGAGAGCAAACAAGCGGACAAAAACTGTGATTCATGCTGTCAGTTTCCTGCGATGTTTCAAATTATGAACAAATTATGATTCAAACGGTCCCAGACTAAACTCAACCTCAATGCGGGCCGAACGATTCATTCGTAGGGAGGGCGTAAAGGTGACGGCTGCACGGAAGATGACAAGTGAGCAGGTTTTTTTCAGTTTTTTGTAAAATAAAAGCAATAATTAAATTTTTTTTGACAAAGTACACTTTCAATATGCTGGTGTTTCCACTGAAGGGCGTTAAGCGCATACACTGTAATTCTCGTAAAATCTCGTCTCGCAACACGGCTTTTAGAGGAAGATGGAGATTTTGGATGTTTTGGAGCATTTCGCTTTTGTTTGTTAACTATGATGGTGGTTATATTTTTCTGCTTAATCATTTGTAAAAAGAGTCTTGTCTTCTACTCTGCTCATACCTTCCTCGCCATCTTTAGTGCAAACAAACCAGTCACATAACCAGCTACATCATGTCTGGGAAGTGGAAACACAGAAAAACTGTTTTTATTACACTTCTGCAGATTAATTCTATATTGACATGTCTGAAGAACCTTCTAATGAGAGTGATTAAAACTATTTATTTGAGAGTTTTTAAAAAATTTATATATTTTCATTACCAGATTTTTATTGCAATATTCAGGTTTTGTGCAATTCTAGGGGTAATGGAAACGCAGTCACTGACTGTTGAGCATTATTCTGATGAACTGGAGACTTAGACCTTCCAGGGCAAATGAACCTGACATGCAGTCAAAATAAGATGGGAGAGCAACTCTGGACTGACAGGTGGCTGAAGACTTACCTCCACATAGAGAGAGGTACTGAGCTGCTTAAATCTAAACTGAGAATAACAGTTGACAGAAAAACCAAAACAAAAACCTGGGAACAGGCAGAGAGGGAAAAACAGGGGAATATTTTACTGTTTCTGAAAACAAGACTCTGAAGTTTTGGCCGTGCTCTACCAGCAGACAAACTGGTGCTGACTGGAGAGCAGACTTAAAAGGCAGAGGCCCTCAGAGCAGTTTAACGTGAGTTGCATCAGCCATCAGGGAAGCCACACCCAAGGTAAGGCAGGAGCTTGAGACTTTACAAAAATACACAAAAACCCCCCACAAAACCAAGTTATGGGTTTGGAGAGACGGCATTTTGTTTCTACAGAGACGTTGAAATCAAACTTCATGATCCTGTTTCCACTTTAGGATTAAACTCTTAATTCCTATCTCTGTCCATTTCTATTGACACATCTCTCCACTACAAGCTGAAAAAGGTTATACTGCTAATGAATTTCAAGATAAAAAAAATCATCACTATCTTTCTAGTGATTTATGAAGGTTGTCTTACCTTTATTAGTTGGTTTAAAGGGACTATACCCGATTTCACGGCCGGCTAGATTAGTTAGCGATAGCGGCTAGTTTTCTTTTGTGTGACACTTTTTCTTGGCTAAGGGGTTTAACTTTCGTAACTTAATACCAGATCACTATGGGAACGCTATTACTGGCTGATCGGAGTCTGGGCGTTCCGAAAATTAACCTGGCAGGGAAAGAGCGTCACGCCAAAACTAGCCAGAGGTGAAATCGGGTATAGTCCTTTTAAATATAAGGGGTTGGATTTCATGGGGGTATAAGGTTACTTCACAGTACTCCTTTATTCATTAGCAGGTCTTCATTCAGTGCTGAGACTCAGTTACTTCCATGAGGTCTATTTACTTGTTCCTTTTTCCTTAGCTCCATCTCCTCTCAATAAAATTGGATCATTTCAGCCAAACATGACGAAAATGAACACCTGGCTACAGAAGTGTAAAGCATAATACCGTCACATTGTCAATTACATCTACTACAAACATGACAGAATTACAGAAAAGGTTTCATTTTAAAAGAAGCTGCTTGGATAGATTTACCACATCACTGTTTGATATCACTGTACTCAGGTGAGATTTTTGTGTCAAAAAAGCTAAAGTGATACAAAGGTAACTTGTAAATCCCTTCTTCTTGATGTTTGGTAACCTCTATGACGAGCACAAGAATGCGATTAATAAGGTTTGTTGATTTAGCAACAGCGGAAGGAGTGAGAGCACGGTTGTGTGCTAAGTGTAGCCTAGGGCTACCTTCTGTTACCTGTCAACAGGTACAAACCGCATGATTTACACAAAGATGTCTGACTCACAGAAACAACATCCTTTTACGAGACAGTGTCCTCTCTGTATCAATAGCAGAGTGCAAGCAGCCAGCTGCAGGAACCTGAGTAAGCGCATGAGGCAGCAGCACTCGTGTAACATCAAAGCTCCTTCACCAGCAAACATATCCGATTGCCCTCCTGGAATCTTCCATTCCTCAGAAATGCTCCCAGCAGCTTTCATTTGGAGGCTGTTTAACTGCCTTTGTTCAACATGAAAGAGGAACCTTTGATCCCTGCACACACACCTCTGTGTGATCAGTGGCAAAGACCGAGGCGGGAGTCTGCTGTGGTCATGTAGGGAGTTTACTGAAGTTTGATCTCACATGGTAACACCTGGCTCGTGCCATGCGGTGTAGAAAAGATGCTCACATGCACTTTGTCACAGAGTGAGAGTTGACATAATGAGTCGGACAGCATTCCTCTAAACGCAGTGGAACGGTCCATGGATTGTCTGAATTGTTTCCATTGCACGTGACAGACTCAGCTCTTATGTGAATAAAATGTTTGATACTCATAACCAATTAACTGAAACCTTTGCAGTATACCTGATTAACTTGTACGGTGAATCCCAGTGGCACTAATGAACAGCAGGTGACTCATTTTTGAGAAAGTGACATGATGCAACGCAGTGACACAGATGATCGGGACATGGTAGAATTTTGAGGTGATTTTATACTGAATGAAAATTAAAAAGAGAGAATTTAATAATGTCAGTGAGGCTGTGATAGTTTTATACGTGTCTATTTAAGATGAATAAACTAATAACACAACAAAGAAAAGTCCACTGTGTCCCATCAGTGCAATATGATAAGCTGCTAAAAAAAAAGGAAAAAGAAACTGATAAATTCAGGAACATATGAATATATATGTTTTTAAAATCAAAGTTGTTGTCTGATGTATTTTTGAATATTATGAGTTTTATCAAGGGGGGATTTAAGCTGGCAGCAATTGTCAGGGTAATAGAAAGCTGACTTTTTCTCCATCTTTTAGCAAATCAAACCTAAAAAATGTTAGTGATTTGAGTGAATACTCTTGTGGATTTTTACCTAAGTTATTCACTTTCACATAAAATTTCCTTCACCACAGAGTGTCCACAGTTTGTGAAACAGTCTGTTTCCCAAAACATAATTAAGACTGCGCTTCTGGTCCAGTTTTGCTTAATCTTTTCTTCTTAGATAACGCAGAATTGTTTTCCTGAATTTACCAGGATGACCTACTCACCGGGTTATGTTGTTAATGCACAGAAACTGTTATGCATACTCAGCTTTGTTTCGGTAACAACAGGCATTCTTTTGATAGGTTGAGTTTCTGGAACTTTTACTTTCAGTTTAATAATTATTTGGGTTTGTAGAGAAAATGTTAAGTTTCAGATACTTTTGAGAGGATTAAATATTTACTCAGTTTACATTCTTTTAACAAGGAAGTATTTAGATCTGTTGGACAGTTATTTCTTCCTCATCGTTAGATTTATTAGTTTGTACCTGATAAGATAATGATCTAATAATGCAATGAGGTGAAGCAAAACTTCATTCCAGGATCCTTTTGACTTATAGGAGTCTGTAAATTCTTCACATGTTGTATCAGTGACTGGACTTATGAGTAGATATTCCCAGGTATCTCCTGAGCCTTTGGTTCATTGTAGTGATTGGCTAACATGGACAAACTGTTTCCTGGTCCCATTATTTGGTACATAAAACCATCCCCTCTTGTGGCAGTTTACCTTATAAGGGTTGGGCTAAGTTGGGAAGGATGACCCAGTGATTCAAGCAAACTGAGCCAATTAGACACACCTGAACAGGATGAACTCCAGCCTAGCAAAACCTATTACGACAAGACACATGGATCTGAATTAACATTACACCAGACCTGCTGGAGAATTACGGCCTCATCGGTTATGACTTTTGTGCCTGATTTAGAGATAAACCTTGTGAGAAGTGGTATTCTGTAACTACAAGGAAACTATAACCAACCATAATCGTCTAAGTCAGCAGTAGTGCTGGTGAGGAAATATCTTGGTATGGTAAATATGACAAAAAGGAAGGAAGTACAGGTAAGTACTGAGGGTAATAAAAAACAAAAAAAAACATGCAGGATGGGGGGAACTTGGGCAGACTAGAGGAACAAACGACTTCACACCTAAAATTGGACAGAGGGGCAGTATGAAGGAAACCACTGCTTCCTAAAACAAACAAAGCAAAGAAAAAAAACAAAAATAATGTGGCATTTTTTGATTTTGCAAAGACCCTCCAGGTTCAAAGAACTGAGAAAATAAATCATTATAATAATCAAATAATTGAATAATAACTTTTCCCCCTTACAATCTAAGTAGCCATAACTGAGTTTAATACACAGAAAGCAAACGCATGTGCACTTAAAGAATTATGTTTGCATACATTTACGTTATCAATATGCATTGACGATTTTGCAATTAGACATGATTCTTTCTTAGTTTTTTACCTTTGATATGTGACTTGGCCAATAATTTGCACATCTCATAAGTTAACGGCAGTAAACCACAAACTAGTGTCAGAATCGGATGTTTTGTAAATTTACAGAACTGATGGCATCATGAGGATTAGCTCATAGTTTCAGTTAAACGTCAAACAACTAGCCCACATTTCTTCATAGAAGCCGCAGTATCAGGTTAATGGTAATTTGTGGTTTTTGATCGTGTGTGTGGCCCTTGAGTGAAGACACTTTATGAAGAAAGAAATAATTGATACAGCTGTCTTACTCACTTATCTCTGATCAGGCGAGACATAATAAGAAGGGAATTGCAGGAGTCACTGTCTACCTTTTGCTCTGTGGCTCCAGCCTGGACACACAGACACACACACCCTAAAGACAAGACAATATTACCCTTTTGTTTTTTATTAGACTCTCTTCCAGTAGCTGCGTAACATGATCTGACTTTCCAGGCTCTCTGAATAAAGAATGGCGTGATGTTACCAGAAGGTCAGGAGAGTCTCTGCTGGTTTTGGAAGAAAATGTCTGCAGACAATCAGGGCTGCCAACCTGTGTTATGTGCAGCATCAGGGGGAATCTCTGAGACAATTCTCTTTATTTTAACAAACCTAACAATTAAAGGAAGAAATTTTCCAGCATATGCTCCCTTTCTGTTGACTGTCTCTGGATGATGTGGCGTCTTTTGCTCTTTCACAAGTCGGGATAAAATAAATGTGTGTGTGGAACACAAGTGTTTTAACTTAGAAGGGGAAAAACCTTTTTTACATAAGCAAGAGGACTGACAAATGCTGTCTGCCCGAGTTTCCCTGACTGGCTGCTGCCTCCCATGATGAAAAGCCCTGTTTGTTTTTCTTTCGTGGACCACACTCCCATCCTACAGGGAGGGAATATGCAGACAACCTCAGCTGCGCCTTGTGGATTACATGAAATATGCAGAGGATGTGTGGGAGACAGACAAATTCTGTCTGATAGAGGAGAAGAAACCAGTCTAAGCAGACACAAAGTCTGATAACTTTGCTGATACACATCTGATTTTAGCTGACCGGTGAGATGATGAAGATGGGATAAACCTGCATCCGAGATTATATCAGTGTTTGTGTTAGTTAGAGCAGATATGCAAATGTTTCAAACGCCGTAATATTTCACACTTGTTTCTGTGTGAGAGTCATATTAAACCCACATCGACAAGAGCCAGTTCTGCATGTTTGATAATCCCTGCAGCGTCTGTTAGACAGTTAGGCAGTTCCACCAGTTTTTTCACCCTGTGTCACTCGGCTGTTTGGCTTTATTGTAATGAAATTATATGATTAACATTTTAAGAGAAGTGTGTCACCTGTTTGACCATCTTGTCAGGCACTTATATGCAGAACTATGCTTTCACTTAGAGTCTAATGAGTCAAATGCTTAGAAGTCCATTGTTCTTTTCTTACAGGGTTTAATTTTCCTGCATGTGAGTTTTGAGAGAAAATGATCATCAAAATTTGATGCAAGGCCCTCGGCAAGATTCAGGGAGGTTTAGAAAAGGTGGGTAATATTTATATTTAAACTTAGTTCTGTGTGCGGGCAGCAACAGGAAGTCAGGGAGGAAAATTATGTAATGATATATAAGGCAAACAAACATGCAGGATGGGGGGAACTCGTGCAGACTAGAGGAACAAACATAGACGACTTCGCACCTAAAATTGGACAGAAAGGCAGTATGAAGGAAAACACTGCTTCCTGAAACAAACAAAGCAAAGAAAAAGAAAAAGGACACAAAACTGTGACAATTTTTGATTTTGCAAAGCCCCATCCAGGTTAAGAGAACAGAAAATAAATCATTCTAATAATCAAATAAATCAGTAAAAAATGTCCCTCCTTACAATCTAATGCAACCTTTCTTATTGATATTCTTGATATTATTTGAACCAACCATTTTCATCAGATCAGATGTTATCTATCCAGCCAGATATTTTCTATAAAATGTGATTTGTATATAAAAAATGACTATTTTATAATCACAGCATTTTAAAAAGCAGAACTCCACATAGCTCAATAAATCATCCACATGTTCAGAGGTCACCATGGTAATGGTAAATTAATCCATTTACACAGTGTGCCACTGGAAGCAGATTTTTGTGTGTCAATAGCCGGCATTGTTTGACTTTTTCTTGTCATTTATACTTGCTGGGTGAGCGAAAAGGTTAGGATCTGGGCAGAAGATCAGGGCATTATATCATTCCACAAGACTGCAGGACATAATATGATTCACAAAAAGCTTAAGAAAGATTGTCAAGTGAAAACATGTTGCATGCTGCATATTTTCATCAAAATCTTTTCTAATGTGGCTGCAGAAAAAATAGCTAAAAGGAAATTGTTATAATCGGGGCAAATCATTCCAAACTGATCCAGGGGACATTACGACCTTTCAGACCAAATTTCATAGCAGTTGTTTCATGTCTTTTGTGTGTGTGAAGTTGGGGCTCATGGCTGTCTGCAGCTGCTGCTGTACTCTGTGTTGGGAAATATGTTCTTATCAGAGTACTGATGTAGAAGGAATAAAATGTACCTGTGTGGTGAAGGTGTGTAAAAATTTTTTTTACACAGAACTGTGTCTGGACTTGTGAGCCTGGGTTACAAATGTGCTATGATACCACACAGTGATTACTGAGTGATGATTCAGGAACGCACAGGCTTCCCTGTTTTACCCGAGGCTGTTTGTGGTATTTTTCCGAAGTACAGTATGTGTACTTTTACATATAACAAAAGCTGAGTACAATTTGTTTTGCCTCTCTCACACTTTGTTTTGTAATGCTCATTTTTCAACTCTCCTGTTGCTTCTTGAGCGTGCGACTGCATTAATATGGCCCAAACAGACATGTCACAGACTGCAGCTTTCAGCACTTGCATGATTTATGGCACCTCTGTATCTGTGCCACTGTATCTGTATTCTCTGCTCATAGCGCAGAGGTCATTTCACACAGAGCCCCATGCCTGCAGCAGCTGTGGGCTGAGTTGAATGGCTTGGCAATTTGGAAATTTTATGTTGTGTCTCTAAAATGCATAGAGTTTCAGATTCGAACAACCACCAGCTTCAGAATCAGGTTTGCAGGTGTTGCAAGCAATTGCACGGAGTAAAGAGGTGAAGGTAAGGGAACCAAAGATAGTATACTGTACTTTGGGTTTGCATACCCAGCATTCTAGTCACCCTCATTCTGCATTTAGCACCCGATGAACCCCCCACCACCCCTTTTACATGACAAGGATCTACAGATCAGCATGACCTCACCATCCAAGAGACTTGAGCATCCACATGATCGGGGGATGGCGGGTAGATGAGGGTGTTCACTTACAATTTAACATGATGTCATTAAACTGGACACACTGATCACAACCCAGACTTGACCTCCACATTGACGTGAACCCCCTGCTCTGCAACCAAAGTTTGCTTCTACTCAGGACGGTGAAAAAGCTGCCTTACAGACATTTACGCTCCAAACGTTCTGCTTGTACTGACAACTTTTAAAGCATAGCTTGCAGTCGATGTTAATCATTAGATGGATGCACGGGTGTTTATGAGTGTGTGTTATTAATACTCCAAAGGCAGTCAGTAGGGGGGATTTGGGAGGCTTCTTGGGTTTCAGTGTTTCTGAGCTCACAGACAAATATCCATACATGGTGGGTTTCTTCTTCATCCAACCCACAAATGACTTGGCCCCTTGCCCTGAAGATGCCAGCCCAGCAGACCCCCATGCTGCAGGGACGTTTACACTTTACTGCATCTTATACACTCTTCTGCCAGGGCTAGCGCCCATGTGCGAGCAGGTGCTCAAAACAGGAGTTAGATCAGGTCATTAAGTGATTTGAAGGGTGATTCGAATCCCGCCGCTCCCACCTCAGTCACCTGTCATGTCCTTGGGCAAGACACCTTACCCTCATTGCCTCCAGTAATGGCAATGCTGGTATAAAACTCAATTGTAAGTCGCTTTGGGTAAAAGCGTCAGCTAAATGACAGTAATGTAAATGTAATGTAATGGATACAAAGCAAACTTGTGACTGTGGTGTCAAAAAGTTGCACTAAATGTGATTTAAGTCCCAACAGACGCTCAGAAACTCAATGTGGAATGGATGGCAGTCATTGTCATCTACCTCAACAATGTTTGCTGTTGTAAACAAGGTACTTAAGCCATGACTGGTCCACTGGGACTAATCAGTAGTTCAATGCAGAATACAGAAAATGGAGGTAAGACAACTTACAGAAATAAACTTGAACACAGAGCATTTATTGAGCTTTGCTTTTGCAAAATACAAATCAACATTGAACAATGAACATATGCAAGAGAGCGTTGCTGTGTTCAACTCTGCTCAGTAAAATATGCATTTATACATTTTTTGTGCTCCCTATATACAAAAATTGGTCATACTGACATAGTTTTGCAAAACTATGTTCTATATCTATGCAGAAATACTTGTTAGAAGACGTTAATTATGCATTACTGGATGCATCTGTGCTTTGGTCTGCTTAACAAAAAAGATCTCAGTCAGTCCTGAGCAGTGACACATCATGCCTGTCTGTCAGCTACTCTCTGACCTTATCCATCTGTCTGTCTGCCTTCACATTCTCATTTGTCTGGCCTTCTATTTGCAGTAACAGACAGTCTATCCTGCTAGAGTTTGACAGTTGACGCGCTATTTCGTCCATGTTTTTCTGTGATGTCATTCAGGTGCAGTGTGCCAGGTCAGAAAGCCCTGCAGTCACCACCAGCTGTTTTTGCTCCCGTTTTTGTTTTGTTTGTTTTTTGCCTGTTGTTGGACAGACTCAGAGCTCAGTGTCTGAAAGTTCAGTGTATGAATTCTAAGAGGTGCCCATGGCTTTAACTTTTTTATTGCACTGCAAAAAAAAAAAATAAAAAAATACATTAAAAAACTCAACTCTTCTTCCAAGAAATGTTTTGGGGTTTTTCCAGAAATGCGTTGCAAGAACTTACTGTGGTTTTGTCTTGCGTAAATGTGCCCCTGCAGCATCTGAGAACCGAATAGATGCAGAGCAGACACTGTACAGTTACTTACATTTGCAAGAATAAACTGCAATTCTTATAAAATGAAAGACATAATTTTCTGTTTTTAGACGGACCAAACACCTATGCATGAACCGATATGCCTTCATTTGTAAGTAAACACTACTTTAAGAGTCAACATCATAGTTAAAAAAAAAACAAGCAAAAGAAATAGTAAACCTTCAAAAATGAATATGCTCAAAAGTCCAGCAGGAAGACTTGACTAAATAATGGCCGTTCTTCCTGTATTTAATTTTTTTTATGGATGAAAACATATTACCACCCTGGCACTCATATCAACATCACATGACCACATGGGAGCACATATGCTCTCCTGGGTTGCATGGAGAGATGTACACGTGAAACGCTAAGGTGTGGGTCCAGTAGTACAGCATGACCTGTTGCACTGTTGTGGTCAGATTGTGAGGTGTTTTAAATAGGCAACCCCTGAGATTGGACTGTGTTGACTGATGGGCTACACTTTCCCTTCCTCGCTCTCTGGCTGCCTGCGCTTTCACACTGCTATGATGGATGCCCATCCCTCTGTAAATATAGCCCTACGCCGGCTAGTTAGCGTGGCTCGCATGTTCCAGGCCAGTGGTCATAAACTAAATATATACCCAAAATAAATACTTCCAGATTCAATTCTCAACTGTTGTATAGACCGGTTGTTGCATAAATCTCAACGAGAAAAGCAAAAGAGTAATTTTGTAATGAAGTAAAGACCGTGGTCCAAAAAGACTGAAAACCACAGAGTGGCACATGTTTCAGAGACCAGTGGAGGGAAACATTGTGGTTCTGCAACAGGCTACAGAAGCTCTGCCCATTAGTGTGGTGACTGAGGTGGCGAGTCACTGCCGTGCTTACTCATTGCCATGGTTTCCGTCCAAACTTTGAATTTGTGTTCAAATGCCTCTCATTTTGTGGAGTGGATTCTGCGGTGAGAGAAGCAACCAGTGACCACACAAAGTGACGCAAGTTGGGAGACCATGATGTCTGTGTGGCAGTGAAGTATTCAGCCAGGTGGTGGAAAACTACACCTGCTTCATGAAGAGGGAACATGATACTGAAAGAAGGACAATGGCAAGGACTATAATACATTTTGTTTCTATTTTTGTTCCTTTACAAATAATCATAAAAGGAATGAAACACAAGCACAAACACATAAAACCACACACAAGAAACCACACTAGTACAATGACATCATTATACTTATAATACTAATGACATCAAAACATTCATGTATGTGTGTAAAATGAGTATCGGCAAGTGAATAGGCATAAATGATGTAATGCGATCAAACTCAGGACTGAAAACCAAAAGACTCTTGGACATTTGTCATCATGAGAGCATATCTGAATATTTAGTGATAGATGTTTGTAGATGCAGAGACAGTTAATCTTTTAAATGTAGGGAATAAGATTAAAGTAACACAGATGTTACACATTTTGTCTTGAGTTCACACTGAGTGTGAGGGGAGCCTGATAACCTGGTCATTAAATGTTATCCTTACAACCATGTGCATTAATTATACCAGAGAATATTTTGCCTTAAGCATAAGAAAATACGCAGGAGCGTGTTTATCTTTAACATCAAAAGAAACTCCTCCCAAACACAACCCCATGGTTTGTTCATGAGGTGCTCGACATCACCAGACTCCCTTCATCCAACCTCCAAACAATATGCCTCCAAACATCAATCAACAGAAAGCTTTATTTTTTAGAAGTTTTAATATGGATAAATCATCTATTGTGGCATAAATCATGGTTGTAGACATGAACTAGTCTGCTGCCATAGTCACACTACCTTACTGACCCCACTAACCACATAGTACATGGACCAGCAACGATTGAATGCACCATTTGTTGCCTACTGAGGATAAATGCTTTAAACTATTGTTGTATAGCAGATTGTAATGATTAATTATCTCAAAGGTAACCATTTTTGTGAAAATGATATAAATTGTAAATGGATACAGCTAAAACTGTCTCTGAGGCCTTAATATTAATGTCCAAGGCTATGTACAGTCAGATCCCCTTGGAGCCCTTATTTGGGGACCCCCTTGGGGGGCCAGGGACCACTGACCAACTTGAGGTTTTGGCAGTTTGCTTGTCTGAAATACTCGGGCATGAGTAAACAGTGGCAATAAAAAGCATAGCAATGATTGTCAGCTATTTTTGCTGCCCTACATGCTGTCCTGCTTTATTTCTTGATATTACCCAAGTGGCAACCTCAGAAACGTGAAGCCTATGCAAACATGCCAAAAACCGCAGTTCCTACCTCCTCCATTAGGAGCTGGCAGCAAAACAGAGCAATTCCCCATTGACTCACATGTTAAAAAGGATAAGTCTACAGCAGAATTAAACATGTTTACAGCCTGGTTAAAAAAAACATTTTAGGTTTTAAAGGTCAGGTTTACCTTCATGACAACTGTGGGGGGAGAGAAAACAATTCTAACTCATCCATTTAGATGTTATTTAATCTTAAAATTCTTCATAAGTGGGGGTGTGCCCTTTTGATTGACAGGTGCCAAATATCCGGAATAACAAGGCAAAGAGTAGCGCAACGTCTTCCTCTGTTAGTTGGTTAGTTTCTGTTAGCTTTGTTAGAGTGTAGCTCAGAGTTTGATGGTTCTCATCCCTCCCTCCCTTCATTCATACATTATTTTACATCTCTGATAGTACCCTAATTATACCACTATATATATATATATATACTAATTCTTTTTCAACATTTTTTCTCTAAATATGTACTGGCTCCTGTCCCATTTTTCTCTTTTTTCCCTTTTTTAAATGATTTCCTTTCCTGCTTTTGTCGCACTGTGTGACGTATCAAGTATATTTGTAAAATGGAAGAGGAAAGATTCATTATAGAGGTAAAGGAATAACTTGTGGCGTACTACCCACAACCCAGTCATTAAATCCCTGGAGCTGCTCCCACAGGAGAAAAGACTGAAAACTAAAAGCTTTGCCTCCAACTCTAGACTTGGAAAGTCTACAAAAAGGCCTGAGACCGGAGGTGTCATATACCATAATCTCTGTGAGATATCATGGAGGTACACAACAAAGTACTTTATATGTGATAACAACAATTATAATTTGAGTTTAACAGTTGGTCAGTGTTGAGAAACTAAGACAGGAGAAATGTTTTCTCTCTTGTTGTGCCAGCCAGTACTCGTTATTTAAGGTGTTTCTAATTAACTGAAAGATTTTAAGGAGCAGTTAGGACAGAAATACAATGTGTGCTCCTGCATATCTGACCAAAACGTGTTTTTCAACTTACTGAAAAAAGACTTCCAGCTTCTCGGTCGAACTTCTCCATAACCCATGTTCAGTTGTGAGCTGCTTCACACTGGTGTCGGTGGCAACACATAAATCACACAACATGCCACAGCAGTGCAGTGCTTCAGGTGAGTTCTGGCCTTATGGATCATTTTTTAGCTTGCTAAAGAAAACAACTGACATTCACTTTATTTTGGAAATACTCATGAATGATATTTCTGCCCACAGTAGTGCTACTCAGCGCCATTACAGAACGTATTCAGGATGTCAACAAGGTGAATATGTTTAATGAGTATTAAATATTAGTATTACTTATTAGTATTATAAGAGGCACAGTATAACTTTAGCAGTGCCCCCTAAAGACGGCTGATTCAGAATCAATCTTGCATCCTCTGTGGTTTCTGCTTGTCTCTTGCTCAATCCCTTTCACTTTCTTTTCCTGTCTTCCTCCAATTATCTCATATTTCATTTCTTTTATGAATAAGCGTTGATGCTCTCTCTAACAGCCATCCAGTTGCTAGCATGTGGCCCAGTATGGATGCAAAACTCAGCTTTGGTGTGATCGAGCGTCCCAGAAGCAGAAGTTGTGAAGTGTGGTTTCTCAGCTTCAGGATGCTATTAGGCAACAACAGCTCCAGGAATATGCATAATAAATGTCACATTTTTAGGTCAAAAAGTTACATAGTGCTATATTAATGACAGAGAAAATTCTTAACTCGCTTGCTAAAATCAGTGTAATTAAACATCAGCAGCCTTGGTACATCACAACACAGAAATGTGTGCAGCTATCAGAGCTGCTGAGCTTGTGTCGCAGTTTTCACAGACTCTTAAACTTTATCCAAATGTTGAAATAACAGAAGTTGAAGTGAACAAAGATCCACTTGGCGATGGTGTGAAAATTTCCTCTTTGTTAGGAAATCTGTTGTTGTGGGCCCCTCCTAACTTGAGGAAACTTCCAAGAACTGACCTTGCATAAGTCTGCAAGAACTATCCATGACAAATGATTTTGAGGATCCTTTTGTTGTCGACTAAATCTACCATGTTCAATAGGAGTTAATGTGAGATTGATTCTGTTTAGTTTGTCTTATTTGGATTTTGTATTTTAAAATAAACAAATAGATGATAAACCAGTGGAGCAAAACCTCCCTCTCCTCAGGTCACAGTGGCAGAGATACCACACATGGTTTGATTCCATCTCACTCTTCATGTAGCCTAATTATAGAAAATACTTTGATCGACAGGATTAAAAACAACACTTAACCTTAAAATAACTAAAACCGAGCTATGCATTCATCAGCGGTATGTTATCGGTCACCTTAACAAGTTTCTGTGGATTATGACGTGCTGTGAAATGATAACAGGTCTTGCAGGTGACCTGTCAGCACAGACCCATCAGTGTTCGCATTCACAGCACTCCTGTGGCTCCATCGCTTCTGTTAGACATCTGAAAACAGACCATAGAGGTATTCAGAAAGGAGGGGGGGTCCGTTAAATCTGGCTGAGCGGGACAACAGCTTCTTTGAGATCGGTTCAGAGGGAGCTTATCAGAACGAGCGTGACCACAGTGGTAGGATGGAATCTGGCAGCGTGTGAGTTGCTGTTGTCTTCTTAACAATAGAAGGCCTTTTCCGCCGACCGGCTTCACTACAATCACCCAATCATATCTTACGTGTTTCATCCTCTGCAGTCTTTGAGTCATACTGTATGAACCCTGCAGAAGACGAGGACATGTCCAGTCTAGTATTTGTGCGCTAATCCTCACATACTGTAGCTGCAGCTCAAGAGTTCTGATAATAAGTCACGTTTTAAAGCTATTTGTGCTGTCAGGGTGAGACAAGGATGTCGTTTTTGGATTTTATAAATACAAGCTCATTTCCATGGTCATTTAAACCAGATTTTTCTTTGAGGACAATGTCAGTTAAGTGCAGTTTCCTTCACTAAATCACATTTGATTATTCATAAACTAATTCCCAGAAGAGTGCAATGAGAAGTCACACATACAGTATGTCAGGAATGTAGGAGGAGCTGGTCATATCTCTGTGAAAAATATTAGCTCTAAGAAATAAGGAGCAAAGGTTGTTTTGAGGGAATACACTTTGACAAACTATGTCCATGTGGTAATCCTTTTATCTTGTTATACAAGACCATGAAACAGTGAAATGGAGTCCAGCCTTCATCAACATTATTTGTACTTGTGTTTAATTAAAAAGTCCCTCAAGACAAGGGCCTATTATTTATATCTGACCATTTTTTCCCTTTTAGTCATTCAACAAGTACAAACCATCATACATAACATTTTCCAAAACACATCGTTTTGTTTTTTACTGCAGCACTTCATGTCTTGTCTGGTTCGCATCACAGAAAAGATAAACCACACAGCAGACAACTGGTTTTATCTGTTATCACTGTGTTCTCCCACCCATCAACACAATAGCAACAAGAGTTTCTTGATGCCCTTATGTGAGCTGTTTCACACTCTGCCCGTATGTGTGTGTGTGCGGTCTCTTACAGAAGTCATTGTTAATCTCAAGTGGAATGTTATGGGAGACCTTCAGAGAATAAGAAAATTAGTATCTGCTGATATGTGGCCTTAAACAAAACAAAAACAGGGGGTGAGAAAATCCCACACCACCACCCTGTATTTGAGTGGAAAATTACGCGAACGAGCTATCCGCACTCACCTCAAAGAGTCTGTGACCTGCATGACAAAGTATCCACTCAACATAACTATCAAGTTGCACAAATTGTTTGTTTGCCGCTCTACTTGCTCATCTATTTTGAGCTGTCACGGTTACCATGGCGACCACATCAGTGGAGGACTCAACCCAGTCATTTCTATGAATCGGCTTAGTAACCGAGAACTGACGTGCAGAAAATATATGCGTATGAGATTTACTGAATGTGTAGTGTGTTTAAAAGTAATTATCTATTTCATAGTTTTCCAGCCCCATCAAAGTTTTTTATTATGCTTCAAGTATTTATTATGTTTTTTTTCTTTTTAAACCCACTAATGTACATAATTATCCACAATAATGTGTGTTGAAGCAGGATATATCGCTAAAACACGCAGGACTGCATGTCCGATGGCCACGGTTGAGAAAAACTGAAACAGAGCAGTCATGGGTAAAAAGTTTAAAGTGCTCTGACTCTATGTATTTGTATAAGACGCTAAGCTTGACAACCATAATTGGAATAGAGTGACTGATGCATTTACACAGAGTGCAAACTTTTATAACGTATAGCCCCTACAGATAATGACCAGTTATTAGATAAATGTTCAATACACAATCCCAAAACACTGCAGATTTGTTTATTTCGGTGTGTATAAAAGAACTTGAGCTGCTTTGGTTTGGCTGAACTTTTGTTTACAATAAAACAATAGTAAGCACAAGTCAGACTGTTTATTTAAGAGGAAATATACTAATGCATGCTCTATTATTACAGAAGACATCACTACAGGGCTTTAAATGGCACTTATTACTTTACACCCTTAATTATTATATGGACATGACCTCATATTAATTTCTTTCAGAGTTGATGTCATTAGTTTGAGTTCATCTCCATGGACTAATAAATAAACTGTCACCCCGGTCAGGGTGGTAAAACTGTGGACTTGTAAGTTAGCTCCTGACTTCATGCTTGCTGCATTTGCTTGTCTATATTTGGAGCAGAATTTTTAAAAAATATTTGTTTGTTTGTATTTAAATGGGACTGTTCATGCAACTTGTTAACTTTGGCCCACTTAATTGAGGAATGTGAACGAACAGTACAAAGTACATGCCTGACGTCACCTTTCAGTTTTTATTCGAGAGATAATAAGTCACCATCTGCTCTCTCTGCTTACACTTACCTCTGTGCCAGTTGTTTGACACCTCTGTGGTGGCGACTCGTGGTAGCAAAGCACAGCTCCCTGCAAGCCGAACATGGGTTGTTCTGGCTGTGTTTTAAATTCCACACACATCATGACTCAACCAGCCACTCTTTAGTGGTGGTGGGGGTGTATACATTTCTGTCTCTACATGGAAAAACTGGGAGATTGATATACTAATGTAACTAGCTCTATTGTCCAATATTAGATGTCTAATGCCCAGTCTGAGAAGCGGGGACCACCCTAATTTGACTCATTACCTTTACCTCACACTCAAGGAATCCAGTGACCCATGCACACCAGTTCTTAGGAAACCGGTACATTGAACTAAACCTTAGGCGGACACCCAGGAGGTTCCTTCGTGTTAATAATTGCCAGACCTCTCTGCGGTCGCCTGCCGCCCTCATGGCCTGTCTATCACAATATGAAGAGAATAGCTGACATAGCATGGTATCAATAAGAATTCAGACGTGTCATCAGCTCTGTGTGATTCAGGACGGAGGCGGCAAATAGCCTTTCCTGCCAATAACTCATGTCTCCCTTGTTCTCACCAGCCGCTAACACACACACATGCACGAGCGCCCTCTGCTCTCATTCCTTCCATTCCTCATTGATCTGCCATCCAGGTCCAGGCAGAGCTGGAGGAAGACGGTAAAGTGATCAAGCTATGACATCACTATTTGGCTGCTTCATTCTCAAAACTGTTGAATTCATGTGAATTGGTGTGTGCGTGTGCGTGCATGTCTGTGTATGTCTGCCGTAACAATTTCCTCCCATGACATGAGGGGTCCTGAGACACTGAGGGGACTAGACTTGTCTAGACACATGATTTCCATCATTAATGAGTTTTTTATGGTCTGTTATGTCCTTGTGGGTCAAATAACATCAAATTTACCCTTGCCTTGCTATGATTGATCTAACACCTGGCCACAATCAATAATCATAACCAAATGTATTGGTTAAGTGGGCAGATGAGTCATTTAAATCTGCTGGATGAATAGTCTAGAGTATTGGGCTGAAGCAATCAGAGGACGGCAGGTAGGGCTACCACCTGGTGGAGATATGGAAGTCTGTATGACACACGCAAGCGGAGGACTTTTACAACATGGAGTCATTATTTTCCTCTGTGGTTTCCAGGCAACATGCTTAATACAAGTGGGCATGGTTTCAGGTGTTCCCCCCGGCTCCCTCCCACCTGGGCATATCAAATAGCCCTCCTTTCTCTTATCTTGTTGCGTCACTTCCTGGCTGTCACAATCAGTGTGTGGTTAGACACATGCCCTCACAATGCCTGTAACCACACCCACACACCCCTTCCGCCGGGAGGCTTTTTATGGGCATGGGTTTCAGCATACAGGTAAATTAACAGAAGGATACACAGAGGTTACTTTATTTACTCTCGCTTGCTCTGACATTGTCTTGGAGCATCTTCTCTATGTTGTAAAGCTAAAGTATGTCTTATACTCCAACAAAGAGTTGAGGGGAAACTGTGTGGAAGCTGACAGGACAGGAAAAACTGCAGGACATGCACTCATGGCTCCGAGACAGTCTCTTAAAACTCAGTTTAAATGTCTCCAGCCAGACAGATAAGACATAATCTAATTATCTAATTTCTTCCCCCCGATCCAGACATCACACATGTTCGCTAATCTTCAGAGACAGACCGAATTCATTTCTTTACATCTGTATGAATCAATAATCCCCTCACTCTTAGTAAGAATTTCCCCTCTAGGAGCGACTGACAACTAATCTCTTTCTGCACACGTAGGAGGAACTCGCTGGAAAATGTCAGGAAGCACATTGCACATTTTATTCCAAACAATTTATCATCACTCAGAACTCTGTCTCTTATCCAGTGACCAGGCCCGTGCCACCCACTCCTTTGTTTTTTCTATCTTTTTCAACATTCCTGATATCGGACAATGCAGAGAGGACTTTTCCAGAGACGAGCTAGTCAGCCGTCCTGTCGGTCCACATCAAACGTGCCGTTGGGGTCAAACTCACCCACACACTCCTGGGTGTGACGAGGATGATGAGCCTCCAGCAGAGTGTGTAGCAAAGCGCTCAAAGAACCATAACAATAACAGGCCCTGCGGAAAAAACCTAACTCATGATGTCATTGCGTCTGTTTTATGTATGATTTGGGTGCAGAGCAGTCAAAGATGATGCAGAGGATGTGTGTGGACAATGTCGAGTTTGTCAAATGATACGGTCATATGCAAAAGTTTGGGCACCCCTGATCATTTTCAAGATTTTTCTTTATAAATTACTGGTTGTTTGGATCATCAATTTCAGTTAAATATATCATATAGCAGACAAACACAGCGATATTGGAGAAGTGAAATGAAGTTTATTGGATTTACAGAA
>JAVQJG010010929.1:0-10056 GCA_036024015.1 Craterocephalus amniculus
TACATACTGTGTTTTAGGTTATATTTACAGTATACTTTGCTTTACTGTAAAATAAATTTCAATTAAATACTGTGTTTAAGGTTGTATTTACAGTATTGTTGGTTGTTTGATTTACTGTAGAATAATTATCAATAAAATACTGTGTTTGCAATATAGTCTAAGTTACCCTTAGAACAATTATCACATGAATGCAACTTAATCATTAGCTGTTTTATTTAATGAACAAGTATTAGCCAGTCAATTCTCCCTTTGTATTGTTCATGGACAGAATCTATTTAACTAATGTATATATTTAGAGATCTAACACTTTTGTGCATAATGCTGTTTATCATGGAGGGGGTCCTGATGAGATCACATATCCTGTACACTTAACTCATGGTGCAGCAAGGACAGTACAAGTGGAGCCCCAAACCATGCTGGGAAATATTCCAGCACACCCATCCGCAGGACCAATCGATGTAACAGCTTTCTCTGGGCGGGCCGAGCCCCGAGCCAATCGGGCCTATTAGTTTTCTATTTACAGTACTTTACTGGCTACTGTGATCTTTTTCACAATTATCCTTTGATTACTGTAATTCTCTGCTGTAATACGAGACTATTGTGATTTTGTGACATGGGTGAGGTTTTCTTGTAAAACACAGTAAGATAACTGTGTTCAATACAGTAAATGACTGTACTGAAACTTTGCATTTCTCATCTGATTTATTGGAGCTAAAAGTTGAGGATGGGTGGTGGATCTGACTGAAAACCAGAGAAAATGCAGGCAAGAATGATGGCCACGTGTCTATGGAGGGAGTTGGATCTCATAGGTCCCTGGTTCAAGCTGGAAATATCTGCTAATAGTTCTAAAATATGCAACCCCCAGCACTCTGGTGAGCAAATACAACAAAGTGCTGTCTGGAAACCTCGAGTTAGTTAATGGATATTTCCACAAACCAGATCTTTTTCTACCATAAAATATGCAGTTTTGATTTATAACCTCAACCAGTAAACTCATCAAATAATCAAACCCTAACCAAGTAAATAAGATCTTTAAACTCTGATCACAATAAAAGGCAATGAGTGAGTAAAACTGAACCAAGCTGAAAACTTAAGCTGGTAGATTTATCATAAAAACTTAAAAGCCGTTGCAATGAAAGTGTAGTCTGTAAGAGAGGCAGGTAGTTCCAACAATAAGTCAAGAATTCATAGAGTTTTAAACTATGACATATTGCCTAGTGAAGATTTCTGCTTGTATCTCCATCTCAATTAAGGTTAAGGGACTCACATTAAAGGTGCAGTGTGTAACAAAATCAAAGGTCAGTGGCAAAATGATTTAATATACCATTAAAAAGTAGATTTTTATTAGTATCTATTCAGTTTACTAAAATAACTTTCATATTTTTATTTTCTTAGAACAGGATTACTCTGTTTGGTCCTATGAGGACCGCTGTGCTGCAGGTTTTCAGTGTATTCCTGCTCCAACGCAACTTTCTTTTAAAGGTATAAATAAAGACCTTGGATAAAAACAAATAATTTCCTGCCCATTATTTATTGGGTCAGGCTTTAGAGGGTTAAACTGGTTTACCTACTTGTTTACTCCAAATGTGTCCTAGTTTCAAATACAAGTCAATACAAGATTTTCGAATTTGCTACTACCAAAATGACATCAGTAGGTACAGCAACTTCAAAATACATCAATTATTGTGTAGGACCCTATAAAGGCTTGGGCTGGCTTTGAGTCTGGGGGAACATTAGTGGAGAAAAAAGGAGCTGTTGAATCTTTTAGTGGTATTTTGATTAAAGCATGCCAGAAACCACCTACATCTAATAAAGTTTGGTCAGTTTCAGACTGAAAAGGGACAGTTCTCTAAATCTCTTTAGAAATGTATCTTCTGACATTCCCCATCCCACAATACTTTTGTCTTACAATATATAAATTAATAGTTTGCATGTAAACTTGGTCATTAAATAAGATTATAAGCACCGTGCTTATGTAAGATAGTATTTTTGGATTAAAGTAAAACGGATTCAGATACACAATATAATTTAGTTTAGTTTCTGTTTTCTTTTCTTTTCCCTTCTCCCATGGAGCACCTTGTGACTCTTTTACATGAAAGTGTTGTATTCGCGTCACATGCCTCATGCCTGGACTCTCACCTTCCCATACAAATGTAGGTGTTTCTCACATGTCTGTGACCTGATCAGTCTTTGCAAAGAGTGATGGATCTGAGGGAAGAAAAATTGAGGTAAAGACAATATTTTCCTCATTTGCAAAAAGAAAGCAATTCCCAGTCTTTTCATCTTTCCTCTCATCCCTTTGAAATGGTTCAGTTCTGTCATTTTATAGACAGGCATATGTCTTCATATTTCACTTTCCTTGTACCCTTTATTCCCTCTCCTCCCTCCCTTGTATTTCTCTTCCTTTAAATAAAGAACGAGTCCAAATCAGTAGTTTGGAGGAAAAGAAGTGTTTCCACTACGTCGGGGCAGCTTAAGACTTCATTAAAAACATGACAAGCCATTCAGCTGCTAAAGGTGCTTACTCAAGGGAATGCACGGAAGTGTTTATTGTTTGATTAATTTGCTTGGGGGAGACCTGAAATATCCCCACTCATGAATATGTGGGTGACAGCGAGATTTCTCCTCGGTGACAAGTTATCTAAACTACAGGGCAAAACGATTATGCTAATATCAGGTTGTAGTCATCAATCATCTTGTGTCAATGTGGTGTCAGCGCGTCACGTCCACGATCCAACCCCACCTCCCCACCCACTGCACCCCACGGCCATACTCTTATAACGGTGGAGTGTTTGCTGCTGTGTTCACGCGCACATTCAGGAATGTGTGTGCGTTTATTTGGAGAATTGATCTACTTTCGCCTGGGGCCAGTTTGGAGCGTAAACGGGTGCGCGTGTGTGCGTCATGCGCTGCGCAGAGCTGTCCTCTTGCATATGCGCCCAAAAGGAAAGTAGGGGAGAATTAATTAGGTTAGTTTCTTCATCCTGATGTGAACACCAGGGCTGCACGCGCGGACTTTGAGCTGACGTCAGAGAGGCGCGCCTTAAAAACCAAAGAGCGCACCAGGGAGAGTTGCATGGTTAGATCAGGCACACGCAAATAGACGCTCCACGCGCAAACTTGCCTGGACTTGGACCGTAGCTGAGAAACTATAGAGGCTGCAGCAGCTGGGAGTTCGACACGGAGCTGCGAGTCCTGCCAAAAGTTACTTTTTCAAGATTGCTTTGTTTTTTGTTGTTTTTTTGTTGTTGTTTTTTGCGATGAAAGCGGCGCGTAAACGTCTGAGTGCTCTTGTCTTGACTAGATGGTAGGCGCTTTTGTGATGTTTAAAAGTGAGAACTGGTTGTGAACTGGTGCCAGAGGGAGAAATCCGATTTTTGGCACGGATGCTGCTGGATTTCACCGCGCGTCTCCACTCCCCGCTTCAGGCTCGTTGATCTTCTTTATACCATGGCTTATTCCCAGCTGGGATATTCCTACTCCCCTTCACCACAGGTAGTACTTGTAATTAATCACAAATCCACCCAGAATGTGTGTTGGGTAAACTGGCAGACAGTTTGTCTCCCATTTACTTTTATTCTTCCTAATTTGTTTGAAGAAATTATGTAGAATTTTGTTTACTGTAATGAAATTATCATCAAGTAAAATGATGGTGTGCCTCTAAGTCTCCCTCCTTTCCTTTATCTCTCCACAGTTTCTGATCCCCCCCAGCTCTATAGCAGGAACTCCCCCGTCCAACCCGGTCCTGCGCACGCCGGGCCACCAGCTCACTCCTGGAGCTGGAATCGGGGTCTACAGCGGATCTTACCCAAAGAGTCAGAGTTATTATAACGCGTGCGCCGGCGACGCCACTGCTCTTTATTCCAGAGCGAGTGTGAGGACTTGTTTCCACTTCATATATCATTTTCAGACTAATATTCTGTAAACTGCACAAGACGAGTCAGTATTAAGAAAAGGAGAGCAATGCATTTATGGAGATAAATCTTTTACATTTTTAGGGGCCATTAGATGCTAAAGAAAGTGCTTCTGTGCACGTGGGGACTTCTCAAACATCTTCCTATTATCCTTATGAATACACATTTGGACAATATCCTTATGACAGATATGGGTAAGTCAATATGGGTAAGTACGGGTGAGAAACATTCCCAGGGTGTCCATGTCAATTTTCTAGTATTTTAATATTTTTTAGATGCTACTATTGCTAATATTTCTTCGAGAAATTATTTTCACACACTTTCTTAGTTAATATTTGATGGAGTTGTTCTTTTATGTGTTTTGTTTTTACATCTGACCTCTCATCCGACTCAGGTATTCCTGCTCAGACAGTTCTTCACGCCGTAAAAATGCCACCAGGGAGACCACCAGCACACTGAAGGCCTGGCTGCAGGAGCACCAGAAGAACCCCTACCCGACCAAGGGGGAGAAAATTATGCTCGCTATCATCACCAGGATGACCCTCACACAGGTGGGTTTTTCCGGTCATTTTTGCTGCAACAGCTTCCTTTTTTATTCATGTGATTTCTCATTTTCCTTTTTTTTTTGTCAGTTTCTCTCTGACTGCTCTGTTTCCTCCCCCCCCCACAGGTATCTACATGGTTTGCCAATGCACGCAGGAGACTGAAAAAGGAGAACAAGGTAACGTGGTCGCCACGGGCTTGTAAAAGCTCTGAAGATCGAGGCTGTGAGGATGACAGTGATGAAGCTGAGAAGACGCTTAAAGGTGACCAGGATCTTCCCGGTAAGTAAAGTCTTAGTCTCTGTTTTGGCCCGTTTTCCTCTGTTCGGGGTTCGTTACATGTCCGTCTGAATGCTTTATCGTTGCAGACCAGCAGTGTGCGGACCTACAGAGTGATCTGGAGGATTTTGACCTGCTGGAATCTGACGCTTCTGACAGCGAACACAAGCCAGCGTTTCTGCCTGAGGACAGCGAAGGAAACCCAAACCCTCTTCAGGGAAAAGAGAGACTATCCCCGGACTGCCCCAAACTTACACCGGTCCAACACCAAAGCAACTCCTTCTATACGGCTCCAGACTTTCGAAGCACGGACGCTAAGCCCAAAATCTGGTCCATAGCAAACACAGCCGTGTCTCTGGAAGCCAGCTTGCAGCCGGACTACCCGGCCTGCATGCTGTCGTCCAGCAGTTCCTCGTCTCCTGGCTACCCAACAAATATGGCACTCACCAAGTCAGACAGGCAACAGGAGTCCCCTGTGGCCACACTCAGAGAGTGGGTGGACGGCGTTTTCCATGGCCCTCCGTTCCAGCACCCCAAACCAGCCGAGGTGTGGAAGGGCTTGAATGATGCCGTGATTGACAGCACGACACCAGCGCAATCCTTCGAACTCGTTAAAACCCCGTCGTCTTTGTAGTTAACAAACGTCTGACTAATGGGACTACATAGAAAAGACTTTATTTTGTTTTGTGTGACACGCTGAGCTGACCGCTCGCTAAAACACCCCACAGGTTCATCTTAAACACACAAGTCCAACTGACCGGAGTCATCGCTCATCAAACAAACAAAGAAAAACAATAATAGTAAATGAACTTCCAAATCATTGAAATTGGGGCTTTAGCGAGCGGCCAGTAAGCGATGTATGATTTGATACCCCCTAACTTCCGGATCCTCATAAACGTCAGCGATGATCAGTCTTAAAACAAAGCAGCTGTCACCTCCCACGTTCCTGCAGCCAGGTTGTACAGTTTACACTGTCGTACACTTTGCACTACGGCCTGCACATGCACTGACTCACAAAAAAATAAAGAAATGTACTCTGTAACATGGCAAAGTTCTCTGAGTGTGCCCTGGCATTAGATATCCACGCCTCTGGAATCTTGGAGTCACTTTTAGCTGATATGAATCCTTTTTAGGAGCAGAGGAATATACCTCTGCAGCGTTTGGATATGTGTGTGTGTGCGAGTGCAAGGGAGTGTTTGTGTGTGTTTGGAGGGAATGAAAGGGGGAAAGTGGGTGGTATTCAGCCGTGACTAATGGAAACACACAGAGGAGGGTGCTGCTAAATTGTTAAATCGATGCCACTTCCACCTCGGCTCCAGATATAGCTGCAATCAGCGATGCGTCCCTTTTCATTAGGCAGCTTTTGACTTTGTCAACCTTGGACAGCGAGAAAAATTGCAAACGAGTAAAACGCTACGTAGAAGATCTTTGGTGATTTGAAGTGTCACACCTTTATCCATTAGGTGATGTTTTTTCCCTTTGATGTAGGCAGCAAAAACAAGTATAACTCACATAAAAAGACAAAAAACGGCTGGCGTGATTACGTCTAAATTTTATTTAAAAACAGTTTTACATCAACTTGAATTTTTAAAGAAAGCCTCAGAAATTTAACCCAGAAAACATTTCAACAAACAGCAGCACAATAAGAAACCGAGTAGTTATTTTTTCAACCCCCCCATCTCTCTCCTGCTTCTGTTTTTTGATTTAGGAACAGTGATAAAGTATTTATCAGAACAGAGGAGGGATCTGCCTGGGCTTTGTATGGAATTAACCATTTCGGATTAAATAATTCAGGATGAATTCAACCGAGAATTTCATTCTGTTTCTGCCTCATAAATAAGTAAGATTTAAGATGATAAATAATGACATCTGACTTCTTATTTCTGCGAACTTTTCTTTCTTTCACTTACTGGCAGACAGGATCTCATCGTGGTGGGTTTCTAGTCTATCTTTTATGATCTTGCTCACAGTGATCATTTATTCTGTCCACGTTTAATGTACTAAAACCAGTTTTATCCCCTCTTCTTTTTTCCCCCCACTAAAATTAGGCACGTTTGACTTTAAAAGAAGAGGCGGTAGTGTTATATAGACTATGGAGTGGCACTCAGATAAGAGGCTGACTGAGTGCAGTTAGGAGATATACACTTGTTGTCACCATTTGCTGCTTGAGATGTGTGTTTTCTCCAGGATGCAGGTGATGAGGAATCCTGCAGAGACGCATATATTCACAAGTCATCTTTTTTTGGGTTCACCTGTTTAATTGCTTGTTAACAAAAAAGGTAATTAGCCAATCGCACTGCAGCAACGCCATACATTTAAGCATGTGGACATGGTGAAGAAGACTTGCTGACGTTTAATCTGAGCATCAGAATAGAGAAGAAAGGGGATTTAAGTGCTGGACAGAGAGGTCTGAGTGTTTCAGAAGCCCACACTGGGAGCAACTCCTGTCAGATAAAAACAAACTGGAAAACAGATGGATACTTTGGTGTGAATCATCTCCAACTGGTTTATTGAACACGGCAATGAGTCCAGCTAACTCTAATGGCCTCCACAGTAACCAGATCGGAACCCAGTAGAGTCCTTTTGGGATGTGGTGCAATGGGAGATTCTCATCTGTGTGATATCATGTCAATATGGAGCAAAACCTTTAAGGAATGTTTCCATCAGCTTGTTTAATCTATGTCATGAAGAATTAGGATAGTTCTAAAGACAAAATACCCTGATATACCTCATGAAGTGGCTGGTGAGCATTTGTAAATCTAAGTAGGTCAACTGGACCTAAAATTGTGGTAGAAGTGAAGTTTCATAAAGTATAGTCTTGTCTTCAATTCACTTTTACCAATTAAACGTTGATCAAAAGTAAAAAGCAAAGTTATTTTCCTTACAGAGTCCATATTATTAACATAATTTTGTTTTATTTGGATTTTCTGCTCTGGTTGTCTCAACTGTGGCCATACTGCTTATACCTGCATTCACTGCAGTCTTCAGCCTAAACAATAGGTGTCACTGCTGAGAATATGGGAGTGCTACACTGCATTATAAAGTATAAAGTAAGTTAAACACACAAACAATCAGACCAATCGAAGGAAGTTCAGGCCCAGCATCAAGTGTGGGAAAGAAATAACTCTTTGGTGTGGATTTTGGGCTCTGTAACTTTGCACACTTTATATGCAGAACATAAAGGGGAAAACTCCAAAAACTTTGGCATCAACTACTCAAACCTTTTCTGAATTGTTAGAAGAATATTGTGAATATCTACATGTGTCCTGAACACATGAAGTTATCAATATCACAGTCAAACTCTGGCAACAGAGAGGGTCTTTCTAATTCTTCTTTTTAAAAACATCCAATACAGTTTCTCTTACACCCGTAGAAATAGTTGGTCCACAGCAGTCACAAATGTGTATAAACACCCAGTTTATCCAAACCGGAACCAATCACTCAGACCGTTTCTAACCCGGCTATCAGAGCAGAACATCCCATCCAAACGGCCCCATATTCAATTCAATCTTGCTCCGACGTTTGGAGAGAACAACAGTGTCTTACAGAAGCCAGTTAAAGTGCTCCAGTTGTATCAGGGAGGAATGCATAATGACAGTTACCCTAATAGTTTCTCACAAGCATATGGGCTCGACGTAGAGTCATAAAGGCTGTGTCTCAATACCTAAGTGCACTGAAATGTAGTGTGCTCTGTGCACTGACTGCTGTAGTGCACACTTTCATGCATAACTGTTGACCCAAATGTAGTCATGAAATTTTGCACTTAGTAGTTGTGACAAACTGTCAATATACTGCGACTCTCCAACTCGTCAAAAATATCTGCAAATAAACATCTGTAAATTTTACCATTAAGAATTTGTAGCATTTATAAATTATTTATATATGCTAAACTGGCTTAAAACTGCTTACTTTATTTTCTCAATTGCACCATGTCGGTATAAGTCCCTCCCCTTCCTCTACTGTATGTTGTCAATATGCTGCCTGTTTAGTGCAAGCAGTCTATCGTTCTACACTAGATTTTCATCCGTTTTTAGGGCAGCATCTGGGTACTTTTAGTGCTCTGAGGTTTGCTTAAATCTGCGTGTGAATGCAATATGCACTGAAAAGAGCTATACCTGATATTTTTTAAATCTTTCTAAGAAAAATGGTTTCTACATGGTATATTATGTGGTAAAAGGGGGAATTATTGCGCGTCATTTATTGCGCATATGTATGAGTCCAGGCCATTTTAGCTTGCGATAAAGGCTAATTTTTAGCTTTGGCGTGACACTAACCCTTCCGGATTCCGATCTGCTAGTAAGAGCGTTCCCCTAAGGAATCGGAAGTTATGGAAGTTAACCCCATTGGCAGAGAAAGAAAGCGTCCCACCAAAGCTAATAACTAGCCGCTATCGCTAACTAAAATGTCCTCGACTCGTACATATGCGCAATCAATGAGTCATTCATTTTTATGGACTTAAAAGGGGTAAGTCCGACTTCCCCCTTTTACCACATAATATAATGTGTAGAAACCGTTTTTCTTAGAAAGATTAAAATAATATCAGGTATAACTCCTTTAAATGTAGTGTTCAAAAGTGTGCTGGTCATCCTGTGTGAAAAAAATCTGCCTGAGAAATTCAAGTTTGCGAATGTGTAGAAAAGAATTTGCATGGTTGTGAAAAAAGATTTGTATTTGTGAAAAAATACAAAGAATAGAAGTGCTTTTGCAAACATCTGTTCAGAGATGCAAAGTAAACACTAGAAATGAGACCAAAGTTGCAGAGGTAAATTCTTGTACATGTTTTTACAATTTTATCTGACTGGATGGTGAAAAATCAAACTTTCCAGTTACTGTGCGTTCACACCAAGAGCGACTAAAGCTATAAATTCGCTTTTGCCGCTCATAAAAAATAGCCGCTACAAAAAACTGTTCGCTTTTGTCGCTCAAGTCGCTGTGACGTCACGTCAATTTTGTGTCCTTTTAAAAAGACCGTATGCAATAGGGCATTTGCAGTGACGCTTCCCGTGATTGCTGTTTAGTGCTTTGTAAAGTTTAATCAGAAAACATTCTTAACTGAAACACGTCCCAGTCACATAGCATGCTAGGAGCTCGATTAGCAGGAAAGTTTCGCACCTATATGAAAAATTATTTTATGAACCTACCAGACCAACCAACGGTCCGGGACACCTCTTCCCAGGCCAGAGCCTTCTTTTGGCGATCCCAAAATGCATGCAAGGTCGGGTCATACAACACTGGATGGCCAGCAACGGCAGTGATCAACGTTTCCGTCATAATTTTGCCTCGTAGTCGGAACTACTTTGACTCGGCACCAAAGTTCAGCG
>JAVQJG010010930.1:0-18371 GCA_036024015.1 Craterocephalus amniculus
TCCTTGGATGTATTTTTATGTTTTTGTCTACATTATTTAGCAAATATTAAGAAGAATTATATTTCTTTTTTAATTTATCAATAAAAAGATATTGTGGGAGATGAATATCTAGTGTGGCGTACAACGTGTCTTAAAAGCTAAAATGTATCTTCAGTGGGTTAAATATGCATTTTATTACATCAGACATGTTCATGTTCATCCACATCATGCCACGCTATCGACGATATCTGCCTTCATATCGGCCGATACCAGAAAAACCATGACATCAGCCTGATTTAGCGGCCGGCGGATACATCGGCCTGTCCTACATTGAACGGCAGCGTTCTGGATGCTCAGCTGCAGGTGCAGACAGGTAGTTAGCATAGTAACAGACAGACCTATCTCGGCTATTCTGACATTTTTAATGATTCTCAGTCAGTTCTGTCTTCAAAGATTCTCAGAAGCCAGAAACAGATATTGTTGGCAAACAGCCTCAGTCAGTTAATTTTCATACGGGAGCTTCATCATCATCATCATCATCGTCCTCCTCTCTGAGTGCAGGGACTCACTGTGGCTGCAGGAGACGCCTTCCCAGCCCTCCTTGCAGACGCAGCTGAAGGACTCCCCGTCCGCCACACAGGTTCCTCCGTTCTCGCAGGGGTTCGGGACACAGCTGCTGTTCTTTGCTGGAAAGCCAAGCAGACCGTCAGCCGACGCCTCACGGAGAGGAAGCGGGCGTACCGCGGAGCGCGCTCACCAACGCTGCAGGTAGGTCCTCCCCATGCTGCGGTGCACAGACACCTGAAGGCATCGCCTTCATCACAGCAGGTCCCTCCGTTCTTACACGCCCCGCCAGCACACTGACTCTCCCCTGGGGATAAAAAATACACATTTTTACATTCATTTAACCATGAAAACAGCACCAGCATGAAACTCTAACAAAAAAGTGAATTGTTACATCCCTAGTAAAAAGAAGTGGGCTGAACACTGAGCTGTGAGGAACTCCTCACAGGTAAAACCTTCTGAACAGGCTGGAAAGTTTTAACGGGAGCAAAGAGGCAGAAACTGACTTGAGCCGCAGGTTTTTCCCTTCCAGCCGTCGCTGCAGTCGCAGAGGAAGTCGGCGACCAGGTCTCTGCAGACGCCGCCGTTCAGACAGGGAGACGAGCAGCAGTCATCGGCGTCTGAACAAGGTAACAATGTCAGGACGTGTCTGCGGGAGGAGGAAGAGGAGGAGGAGGAAGGGCACTCACTCTTTTCACAGCGGAGCCCCTCCCAGCCGGCAGCGCAGACACACTCATACCGCCCGATGTCATCCATGCAGGTTCCTCCGTTCAGGCAGGGGGCGCTCTCACAGTCGTTTATATCTGACACACAGACGGGCCCACGGGTTAGACCGGAGTCCCAGAATCAGGCGGACGGAGATGAAGATGAAGACGAGGATGAAGATGAAGATGAAGATGAAGACGTGGATGAAGACGAGGACTCACTCTGGTGGCAGTACCTCCCGGTGAAGCCGTCCTCACACACGCAACTGAACTGTCCTCTGGCCAGACTCCGACAGCGGCCGTGAGCGCCGCACACGCTGGACGACATCAAACGCACCCCGGATGCTGTGCTGTTTGACGCCACGGCAACCGTACAGCTGTCAATCACTGAGGAAGAAGGTTCACAGAAACTGGACTGATCCTCTGATTTCATAGTAATTCCCCCGTGTTTCACACATTTATGAGATTTACTGAAAATAAAATAAAATAAAGTAAAATAAAATAGGATAGAATTGCAACTTTATTGTCATTCAGAACATAGCCTGGTCCAGATTCATGCAGGTCTATAGATATTTTGAGGTAGAGAAGCAGAAGACATGAACCCGTCCAGTAACCTTCAGCTCATCCAACTTCGAGACGTTGTCAGATGCCGTTTGTGATGAGGAGGATGTCAGATTTCTACCCGTCTGTCCTCTTCCCAGCAGGGCGGAGACCGCATGCTTTCTACCTGATTCGAATCTTTCACAATTTCATAGGGCGCAGATTCAATTCAATTTGTGATTTTTGTAGATAATAAAAATTTGGGAAAACCTTTTTTGAAAGTTTTAATTAAGAAAACAAGCCGGCAGCCAGACCATCACTCTGCTGATAAAATGCCCAATAAGAGAGGTAAAAAAATGTAAAAATAAAGGAATAATTAAATAATTACAATTAAATTGAAATAAAAATAAAATAAAACATTTTCTAAATAAAAAATAATTATTTTTTTTAAAGTATCATTTTTCAAACACATATATTTTTTAATAAATATTTAACAAAAACAAATTATAAAACAAAAGGATATTTATGTGAATGGATTTTTTTGCAGCCACCACTAACAGGTACCATTTGATTTCCTTTGTTTACATCTCTGTCCACTAACGGTGCCTCTCTAACAGCAGATGCATGCAGGGTGAAGATTAGTGATGAAGGGTGATGAAGAGGGGGAAACCCACCTTTGCAGGCGGCGGTGCGGCAGTGGTCCTTCAGACGCGAGCAGTTCTTGCCCTCGTAGTCCTCGGGACATTTGCAGACGTAATCTGCGGCCAGGTTGAAGCAGCGGCCCCCGTTCTGACACGGACCACTCAGGCAGTAATCCACATCCAGCTGCACACAAAGTCATTTTCCTCTTTCATGTTTCCACGGCAAGAAGCTGCAGAACAAACGCAAAGTTTGGAGGCGCTTCCTCACCTGACAGGTGGTCCCAGAGAAGCCAGGAGGACACAGGCAGTGGAAACCGTTCACCTCGTCATGGCAGCGCCCGCCGTTCAGACACGGCCCGCTGGAGCATTCGTCCAGCTCCGTCTCACAGAGATCGCCCCCGAACCCCGGCGGGCACACGCACTCATAACCCCCCAGCAGGTCCTGCAGGAGGAAGGAGAACAGAGATTCTCAGCCTGGGACGAATTCTACAAGCCGGCACGCTTCAGGTTTTACTTCCCTTCATGATTTCAGACCCGGAAAAGATGTAAAAAGACGTAAAACGTGATTTCAGACACGGAAAAGACACAAAAAGACGTAAAACGTGATTTCAGACACGGAAAAGATATAAAAAGATATAAGACATGGTTTCAGAGCAGAGACTGCTCCGTTCCAGCAGCATGGCTGAGGAAGAGGAGGGCACTGGACCCTATCGGTGCCCAAAGAAATCATTTTTCATGAATCAAGATTTTTGTTCATCAAGATTCTGAATCGTTTCAAAATTTCCAAGGATCAATTTTTTTTAAAGTCTTATAAATTACTTGCTTGACTACTTTTAAAGCTGCTTCTCGGTGACAAAGATTAGCAACATTTAAACCTGTTTCTAATAAGAAATAATCAGTTTGCTTTCAACTACACTGGAAAAAGCTGCTCCGGCAGAGAGCGAATGAGGAGCTGAGAAAGTCTGACGGAATCTGATCGTCTGTAGCTGGCGGTGTGGAGTGAAGCGGATGTGATCTGCAGGAAGACATGGAAACTCACCTTGCAGGCGGCTCCGTTCCGACACTGTCCGCTGCAATCGTCTGCGTCTGCAGGAGGAAAACGGAGCGGTGAGCTTGTTTTACAGCTTTCTGTCGGAGCAGAAGCTCCGAGCTCAGACGCTCAGACGCTCAGACGCTACGCATCCAGCAGAGACACCACGACTCCGAGGAAACCCACTATACTCTGATCCTCACGTGCATCTACATGACTGAGGATGAGGATGAGGATGAAGATGAAGGCAAAGATGGAGATGACCTTTTCCTTCCTGTTTTCTCTACAGATGCTCACCTTCATACTCACCGATGTCGCAGTTCTGCCCCGTCCAGCCAGCCAGACACTCGCAGAAATATCCTCCAATCAGGTTTCGGCAGGAGTTGGCATGGACACAGGGGTCGTCGTCACACTCGTTGGCATCTGAAAACAAAAAAAACACGGCATCCAGCTGAGGAGGAGGAAAAGATTTGGTCTCCAGGAAACTGTTTCCAGGGTTTGTCTCTAGGCTTTATTCGATATGAAAGAATAAAACTACAGCTGGAAAAAAATACTAGTTGCTTATTGGCTTTCGTATCTCATTTATGCATCAGTATTTCTGGAATTCTGAAATGTATTCTTCTGCTATAATTGACAGTTGATGTAGAGTAAACCCAACAAACCACCAGTTTGGGGCCCTGCAGCCTGCTGGTGGCTGATCTGGGTTAGAGGAATAAACAGGCCTTTCAGTTTGTGTGAATGAAGGCATTGAAAATCAGATTGGCTTAAACTGGTTGTCTGTGAAGCACCTGGGGATGACATCCTCGTAAAACTTAAAACTTGAAAAAATATCAAAAATATAGGAATTTAAAAAATATTAAAAAGTGAGAATTCAGACTTTTTCCACCCCAAAAATTTTGAAAAAAAATTGGTTATATTTTTTGTTTCTGAAAAAGTCAGAATTGTAAAATTATTCTTGCTTTAATTGCAGAATTCTGACTTTTTCATCCCCAAAACTAAAAGATAAATAAATAAATAAACTGTGAATGATGTTAGGGATTGGCGCTATACAAATAAAGCTGAACTGAACTCACCTCATCTGAATTGAACTGAACTGAATTGAACTGAATTGAACTGAAAAGAGAAAATCTGGGAGGTAAAGCTTCACACCACAGCCCTTCCTTTCCTGCAGGGATCATCCTGGACACCAGGAAAAGGCCGACATGCTGACATGAGGACAAAGGCTGCTTCCCACGGTAAAGCTGAGCGTCGCTTTCTGCACAGAAAAACCAGAACTGACCGATGAGGCAGGTCCTTCCGCTCCACTGGGGAGGGCAGGTACACTTGAAGCCTCCAATCAGGTCCTGGCAGGTTCCTCCATGACTGCAGGGGTTCGGCAGGCACTCGTCCTCATCTGAGACACAGAAACAGTCTGTGTGTTTCTCAGGAACATTCCCAGCGTTTCCCAACCTTCCCTGCAGGATCGGCAGCGATCAGGTGATCAGGTGATCAGGTGATCAGGTGACTTACTGACGGAGCAGTCCGGTCCCGTCCACCCGGGCCGACACACACACTGGAAACCCTCGCTGCTGTCTGAGCAGCTTCCTCCGTTCAGGCAGGGGCCGGACAGGCAAGCGTGATCCGCTGCACACACACACACGTAACACCACCGATGCCGGACCCCCCCACACAGCAGAGATCAGGCCGGTTCATGAGGACCCTCACCTGTCTGGCAGCGGTCCCCGGAGAAGCCTTCGGGGCAGGAGCAGTGGTACTTGTCCGGCCCCGTGTTGCTGCAGGTTCCTCCGTTCAGACATGGCCGCCGCGTCCCGCACGTGTTCAGGTCTGCAGAGAGGAAACAAAACCTCACCGTCAGCCGCTTCTAAGATTTAAACACGTTTATGTAGAGCAGAGCTCCTAAACGGGGCGCCGCAGCCTCCAGGGGGCGCTCAGACTGTCAGGCGGAGCTGGAAGCATCATCTTTAAAAGGGGGTGTTGGCAACTGATTGTTTATTCTGATGATTGACACTTCTATGGACCAATCAGTGTGAGGAGAAACGAGGGCTGGTTCGCAGATTCACTCAGAGGCAGCATGATGTAGAAACATGGCCTAACACACTTTGCTTCTTTTAAATTGATAACACGGACTTTCGTTTGCCGTTTCCAACAAACGCAGAGTTAAGAAAGTCGATCTTTCTGCTGTATCCACCTGGAATATGAGTTTTAACCACAAACAGAAAAGGTCTGTGGAAACTTCTATCTAGAGGAAGTAAAAGTCATAACAAGGTTTCCGTCGGTGAACCTGTGGAAGGATCATTAACGTTCTCACTGGCTGCCCTTCAGCCCTTCTCATGGGAGATAAGCCATGCACACACGGGGAGAACATGCAGACTCCACACAGAAAGGCTGCTGTTAGAACCCCTCCTCTGCCCGAACCAGCAGCCCCCACTGGCTCCAACTCTGCCCGGGGTTACAACCAGCAACCTTCCTGCTGTGAGGCAGCACTGCTAACCACCACACCACCGTAGAGATTATTTTTCATTCCTTTCTGTTGCTGTTTCTGCCTTTGTTCTTGTTTCTGTGATGTAAATCTCTCCTTATGTCCCCTCTGTTCTTAACCTGTTATTTATTTTAGCCTTTTAATTTGTCTTTCTTGTTTTCTATTTTAGCCTTTCTATTGTACTTATGGTTTTTATTGTTCGTACTGTAAAGTGTCCCTAGGTTTCATGAAAGGCGCTACCAAATAAAATGGATTATTATTATTATTATAAAGCGTCTTTCACTGTGTTGAAAAGTGCCTTATAAAATAAATGTATAATTATTATTATTTTTATCATTATTATTATTAAATGACCACATGTCCAGCGGTAGGTGTGTGTGTGTGTGTGTCATACCTTTGTCACACAGCTGTCCTCCATAGTTGGTGTCACAGAGGCATTGCCAGGGCTCCACACAGCTGCCGTGGACACAGCCGGGGTGAGGGATGCACTGGTCACAGGACTCGCCCTGCCATCCATACTGACACCTGACACACACACACACACAGGTCAGGTAACAAGGACATCACCTCCTCCGCCTACCTAAACTAATATTTATAATAAAAGCTTCTGCTGTGGTGTATCATGATGATCCAGCAGGTGGCGCAGGGTCTCGGGCGACCTGGAGGACGGATCTGCTGCTGGGTTCATAAAGAGCAGAAATAAATAAATGCAGCTTAACTCTAACTTCTATGTGCGTTATTAAAAGGTAATGTTCTTATGGAGGGAGTTTATCTGCAGCATGTTGATGATGAGAAGTTGACCAAGTTATTTAAATTGAACCGAAACAGGAGAGTGATTTCATCATTACTTAACACGAAACAACACAAACCCTGACGAGTTCTCCTGAGTGATGGTCGGGATCGTGTTCAGATAAAAACAAATCCAATTAAATTAAAACAAGGTATTTTTGCCTGAAATGAGCAAAAAAATCTTCTAGTGGAACAAATGAAAATTCTATTGATAAGATTTCTTGGAATAAGACAACATATTCAAGTCTTACAAGATGTTGAAATAAGCTGGAAAAACTTGCTCCTTGCTATTTCCCCCCTATTGTCCTAAAACAAGTTCCTGTTTCTCACTGAAATGTTGCTCTTTATGGGACTGCGTCTTATATTAAGCATAGTTTGACTAGAAATTAGATAAATGTACTTGTTAAGATTCAGATTTTTGCAGTGAATGTTTTGTGGGTTCTTACTTGCAGTCTCCAGGGACTTTACAGGATCCGTGTTCTGTGCTGCAGCCCTGTCGGCACATCGCTGCAGACACACACGGAAACCATGATGAGACTTCCCACATCCCTCCCATATGGAAGAGCAGCAGGGCCACTTCGGGAAAAAATAGAATTCTGAGAAAAAAGTTCTGACTTTTGTTCTGAATACTGCAAAAAAAATTTAGGGAGGATTATTTTTTCTAAAAAAAATCTGAATTTAACTTTTTTCATAAAAAAAGGAGAAATTAGGGAGGATTTTTTTTATGAATTAAAAATTCTAAAAATACACTTGTTATAATCACAGAATACAGACTCCGCCCAAAAAACAAAAACAAACAAAAAAATTAAATTAGGGAGGATTTATTTTTTAAACAAATGTCAAATTCTATATTTTTCCTGAAAACAAAAAAAATATATAGGGAGGATTTCATTTATCAAAAAAGTAAGAATTCTGTCTGTTTTCCCCCAAAGACCAAAAAAAAAAAAAAAAAAAAGAAAAGAAAAGAAATGAAAAGAAAATATGGAGGGGCCATTTTTCTAAAAAACAAACAAAAAAAACCTCTGAAATTAGTTTTTCCTGGAAACTATTTAGGGTAGATTAAAAGCAACAAATGAAAGAAAGATGACTCTTACCCCCCCAAAATTAAAAAAAATGAGGGATGATTTTTTTCCAAAATCAGTTCTGGCTTTAATCAAAAATTTTGACCTTTTTCTCCAAAAAACTTAAAATAAAGTTGGGATTATTCTTTTTTTTTTTAAAAAGTCAGATTTTAATTTTTTCCTGAAAACTAAATAAAAAATTCGGGAGGATTTTTTTTTATTCCCCCCTGAAAATTAAGAATTTAAGAATTTTATTCATCAGTGGCCCTCTACCTCTTCCGTACAAGAACAACTGAATGCTTCATGTTCATGCAGCAACAGGGAGATTTCCTACACATGGAGCCCTGATGTCTCCACTCCAGCGTGTTATAAATCAGAGATGCCAGCATGACCGATTAATCCCGTTTAACTATCTGCTGGCTTTGTTCTGAGACGGCCAGTAAAACCAGTCCAAGTCCTTTGATCTGAAGGAGAAAGCGCTCACATGAGGTCAGAGACCCGCTCACCGGTGTTGCAGTCGGGTCCGGACCAGCCCTCCAAGCACGTCTTGTTGCCGTTGTGGTCACACTCGAAGTGGCTGAAGAAGTCGTCCCGCGGCCGGCAGAACTTGTTGCAGCCGAAGCCATAGTAGTGCTCGTCGCACCGGAGGCGCACCTGGAAGCGAAGCTGGGCCGCGGGGTCGTCCTGCTCCAGGTTCTGCCACAGCCGGCCGGGGTTGATCATCCCAGAGTGGAAGGCTCTCTGGATCAGCGGCCCGCCTGGGGATGAGATGGTTGCCGAGCGGTCAGAGGTCTGAGCGAGGCCTCCTGAGCTGCAGGTGGAAGCAGAGCACCTCCGGGCGGCTGGAAGCAAACTGTGACTCTTCACATGCTGATGCTGGATAAAAAATGTGCTGAAAATGGCAGCAGATCGCAGAAAGAATCGGCTCAGATCAGCAAAGAGCCAAAGCTGGCACCTAGGTGAGGCGGACATGTGGAGCCAACACCTGGATGAGACCTGCAGCAGAAGCATCACAGGTACAGGGAAAACCTGGACCCCATCCAGCACCCAGGACCATGATAAGGACTGGTTCCACCAGTTATGTTGTTGCTCTCAGTTTTTATTTAGTGATTTAACAAAGTAATTATCGACTATTTGGTTCGTTTTCATCGGTTTTCTGATAGATTCCTGTCTTTAGATGGTTTTTATATCAGATTTCTGTTTATCTGTTTAATCTCTCAGGGACACCTGGTCTGGGGCAACAGATGAAAACCGGCCCTTTGGAGAAATATGTGATATGAACATGCATCCTCTGGCCTGTAACAGACTCTGTCCCTGTCGGATAAACACACCTTCTAACTGGAGACGCTCCGGGTTCATATAAATCTTTATTCACTCCATGTGCTGATTCACTGACGGCGTCGTTAACAAAGAATGATATGTAAAGTTCTGTCCATGTAAAGGCAGGTTTTCTTCCCACAGTCTGAAGACGTGACGTTAGGTTAGGTCTCTCTGAGCGCCTGTCCAGGTCTTCCGGAACTACAGGTAATTATGTCAACATGGTCTTCTTCTGTGGTGTTTTCAAGGCGCTGCTTATGCCAAACGGCGCTCCGGCTGCTGTCAGACTAAGCTGGGGTAAAATATCCACCAGCTGAACCTGTAAAATACTGATCACGTAAATTCTGTAACTTTGACCATATTCTGTATAGATCTGATCTCACTATATAGATTTATATATCATTATTCTAGCATAGATTTTATGTTTTAGACACCTCAGCTAACACCTTTTTGATTAGCCATATGTTATTTTTTTCTTCTTTCTTTTCAGCTTTTGTGCATTAAATGATGGTTTTAATGCTAATCAAATAAAAAATCTTTTTTTTAATCTGCTGCAAAACAATCATTCATAAAAGTGGGATGAAAATAAAGTTATTTCTTCTATTCTATTCTATTCTATTCTATTCTATTCTATTCTAGGGAAGGGCAGAATTTATCAAAGATGGATTAATCAACTATAAAGGACTTAATTAATTACAATTACTTTTTAATGGATGAAACTAAAGCATCTTCAGACTGGTGCTGAAGTTGTGTGTCAGCGTATATTTTTCACTGGAACCAGTAAATGAATCCCATTAAGTGCCACACAAATGTGTCTTTTTGTAATAAAGATCTAAATGTGGAAACAGTTTTCTACTTTTACTGCATTTTAATATAAAAATATTAACAATTAATCAAAATCAATTGTTTATTATCCCAATGATTGTTTGAGACAATTTAACCAAATGCCCATCCCTATTCTATTCTATTCTATTCTATTCTATTCTATTCTATTCTATTCTATTCTATCCTGTTGCAAGACATTCAGAGACCATACCTACTATATATGGAGGTATACATGCTTCATTCTAAGAGTATAAAGGTATTTTAGTAAAATCATTAGAGACTTGGTGGAACAGTTTTTAAATATAGATTATATATTTTTTGGTTTTGTTCCGTCCTGCAGCTTTAAGATGTTTAAAATAAAATTACAAGCTCATCATCAGCAATAAACTCCAGCAAGACACAATAGCATTTCCTTGAACTCTGAACCAAATCAGAGGGAACACACACACACGCAGACACACACACACACACATGGTGAAAAGTTGTGTGTCCAGTGTCTGCATCATGGCTGCGATGATAACCGATGTTAAGATGTTTTCATCCGCATCATATTGCAGGTGAAGAGCTGAAGCCCTCGCAGGTCACCACAGACCACGAGCTGGCCACACTTAGCTTGTTGATGCTAAACTGAGTGGGTAAATATTTGCTCCGTCCTCTTTCGCCTCATCGGCAGCCTTTCAGCTGGCGGTTTCTGAGCAAACCCTCGAAATCTCACACAGAGATTCAGCATGCAGGCAAACAGAACTTCGCTTCTAATGTTTGGACTAAACTCAGAATAAGTGGACTCACCCCCCACAACCAGCCACCTGTCCTCAGGTCAGCTGACTTCACACCGGGCCTAGAACGGTTCCCTGAGGGATGCCAAATACAGCACCGAGCCAACACCCCGCAGTTCAGTTACAGAAATGCAGCACTTTGTCAGGATATTCTAATTTTCCGAGTAGAGATGAAATGCACATATATAGACAAATAGTCTGAAAATCAATATATTTCAGCTTCTATTTGTTTTAATTTTGCTGATCAGGATTAGCAGCTTCAGAAAACCTCAAATTATAAAACTCAGAAAATTAAAATATTGCTTGAGGTCAATAACGAATAGATTTTAAATCCAAAAATGTCAGGCCTCTGAAAGTAATCTCTTGGATCTGAATTTAGAACATAAAATGAGTGTGTTTCACCTTCTATGCAGAATTGCCTGAATAAAACAACTTTTCCAGCATATTCTCATTTTCCCATTGGTACCTGTAAAATTCCTCACTCGCAACATGCTGCAGAAGACTTTAAACTAAAGAACAGCATTTTTCTCCGGGCAGCTTTCAGAACAACGTTTAAAGCTCTGAAGGTGTTTCATGAGGTTTCTCCAGTCACGCATGCAGACATGTTTCATCTGCTGCTTCTGGGCCGAATTAGGTCGCATCATTTCAGGGGAACATTTTAAAAGGGAGAATGATACTCACTGCTGGCGGAGGAGTCGTTGTTAAAGTCCAAGGCTTCCAGGATCAGCGAGTACGACCTCTGCACACACAGACAGATCGGTCAGTCAATGCAAGTCTGATCAATTAACGGAACATTAACTTTCAGTCCGGTTAACCATGCAGACCCAAACAGGCCACATCTGATACAGTTTCTGAGACATTTCCCATCACGTCATGGTAAAAACAGTTCTGCTGTACACACGTCTCCTACCTCCTGATGGATGCCAGGACCTTAGAGTGTAAAATAAATGGATCAACCCTAAAAGCAGGTGACCCGGAGGTTTCTGATGAGGATTGTGGGAGGGAGAGGTTTCCACTGTCGCCACCTTGGTACCGTCATGTTTCTCGTGACTACCAAAAAACCCAAAAATGGTCGACGAGGCACTGAGAGGGGGTTTTTGAGTGTGGGGAAGGATGATAGACCCATCAAACTCTGAGCTACAACCTAACAAAGCTAACAGGAGCTAACCAACTAATGGAGGAAGGCGCTGTTAGCGGCTAAAAACGGCGGTTGTGCTACTCTTGGCCTCGTTTTCATGGATATCTGACACCTGTCAATCAAGAGGACCTAATTATGAGGAATCTTAGGATTAAATAACATCTAAACAAATGAGTTAGAATGTTTTCACTCCCCCCACAGGTGTCATGAAGTTAAACCTGAGCTTTTAAAGCTCAAATGTTTATTGAACCAGGCTGTAAAGATGTTTAATTCTGCCGTAAATTTGCTCTTTTTAACATGGGAGTCTATGGGGAATTGCTCTGTTTTGCAGCAGCACCTAGTGAAGGAGGGGGGAACTGCAGGTTTTGGCACTTTCATACAGGCTTCCCGTTTCAAGCCCGGAGGCTGCCGCCCCAGAGGACCACGCTGCCATCATGTTGTACAGTGATAATAAATGGTAGAGATGCAGAGAAATCTGTTCTTTTTGTTCTTATTTTGTTAAAGGGGAAAATAAAGACTTCACATTAAAAATAGGACTTTTCTCCCGTTTCTTCTTGGGTTGGGCTTTACGGTAAAGGTGATACTAACTGCTGGGAACCAGCTGGTCTGACTGGACACCAGCTTACGGTGGTTTGTTAGAATTAAACGCTGCATAAGACAGAAGAAGGGGTCCGACTCAGAATAGGCGAGCAGGTCTAAGGCCAGCTTCTCTGGCTTGTGTGAGGCCAGAGCCCGGCGGCGTGTGGAGGCAGGTTGACGCAGGACGAGGAGACGTTTAACTGTTATCTGATGCCTCCGCCGGGCCGACTGACAGCACTGTGAGATGCAGACGTATGTCAGGCATCACTGGCTCTCTAAGGGCTGGGATATACTTGCTGTGTACGCAAGCGCTCTTTCTGGTCTGTGTACATACTTGCTGTAAACTACGTAGGCACAGCGCAGCCAAAACGGTCAATACCGGAGGGCACCACCAGGCGGAGTATGCAGCACTTGTACTCTGAAAGTTACAAGCTGCCGGTCAGTTGTATTCCCGGGTTTTTCCCCCTCACAACGAGTTGAAACTGACATTAGCGACGCACGGCGGCCATGATGCGTACGCGTCACCAGCAGCAAGTATATCCAGCCCTAAAGGGAAGCTGGAACATTCAGAACTCCCTGAAGAGATCCGCAGCAAAACAACAACTCCCGCTGGGGCTGGAGTTCAATTCTCTGTCAGGAAGTGTTAAACGTGCTCCTGCTCAGGTGTCGCTGGGCCAGGCAGGGAACCATCGCCATCGCTCTGCAACCACAACCTGGCTGAGAGCAGAACCTCAGAACCGCATGGCGTCTAAATCCTGCTGCTGGTCTGCAAAAACCTGACTGGACGAGGGGTGTAAGAAAATATGCTTTTACACAAATATCGCCGTATCTTGCACGATACTGTATCAATGTTTAAACGTACAACACCAATTTTTATGGAACAAAATCTTTTGTTGAAAATCATCAATTAGCAATAAATGCAAACGTCGCACAGCGCTGGGATCAATATTCTACACCACAATGTTTTTCTGTTGGTTTTTTTTTGTCATGGAAAGAATTTCTAAAAATCCCCCCCAGTGCACTTATTTGATTAATCTGTGCTGGTTTAAGTGGATGTTGGTGGTAAAAGGACAACACTTTGAAATAAAAAAACTGAAATATTCTATTCTCAGAAATATCCATATATCTGACATACGTCAAGCAGTCAGGGTCAAGTTTCCATCCACTTGTAAGGAACATGATGTCACATGATGTCATGGCCCCCTGGAGTTTCCAGTTATCTCTACAACTCTGATGTTTCTCTGATAGAGGGACTGCAACAGATACTTCTTTGTCAAAGGAAAATTTAATGAAGTTTGGTTCTTCATTAAGGGTCAGCTGGACATGTGACCAAACCTGCAGAGTCAGAAATATACATACGGCAATGCTGGTATGTGCTTCCGTGTCCCTTTGCCATCTGCCATCAGGACTGTGGGAAGGTTGTTCTAAAACGTTCTAAAACCTTAATTTTAGCCTGATTTAGCCGTTCCATTATCACTGCTGATGTGTGTTTCGGGTCATTGTCCCGATGGAAAACCCAACTGCACCCAAGACCCAACCTGGCTGATGATTTTAGGTTATCCTGAAGAATTTGAAGGCATAATAATAACAATAATAATAATAATAAATAAAAATAAATATAATAATAATCCTACCACCACTGTGGCCACAGTATTACGGTTCTGACTCGGCTTCTGGTGTTATTTGGAGCCGTTATTACTGTTTACTTTCCAGCGTCTACTGTCTGGTTTGTGCCGCTGCTTTTGTTGTTTTGGTTTTGTTTTTGTCAATGCACTGTGTTGTGTGATGAGATGCCAGTAGCTCCACCTGAGCCGTACCGATGGACCCGCATCTAAAGGGGGCCCAAAAATACGGTACGGTTTGGTGCGAAACGAAATAGAAACAGCTAAAATAGCATACAGGACCATACCGACCTGTACCGATTTGTACTGTACCCCTCAGTGGAAATGGGGCATGTACCTTTGCACCCCTTCCCAGCCATTCAGACCCAGTTCTGTCCCATAAGCCCCACCAGCAACACAGCCAGAACCCTGCCTGTTATTCCTGCAGAAACCTGCTTACATAAACCAGCACTGGCTGCAGGAAGGGAAATCTGACGCTAACATGCAAAACAAGAAATGACAGCAGGAAAGAATAAAAAGTGTCCAGAATGAAGGAGACGTAGCGCTACATTACAGAGCTGAGCTCCTATAAAGACATCTGACGCATGCAGAGAGGCCGTCTGGGCCAGTCCCGACACTTTACAGCAACAACAGCAACCTTATCCTCCGTGGCTTCATTTAACATGCCAGTAACCAGGGTCAACAGCAGGAATGTCCTTCAGCCGGCAGAGCAGCGCCACCAACAACGGCCCTTTATCCCACCACGCCGGAGGGTCAGGGAGCAAACAAAGGCAAGAGACACCTCCACGCGCTGATGTCCGCAGCTGGATCACAGCGTAGATCCAACGGGAACCAGATCCTGCAGCCAGGTCCCGGATCCTGAGCCGATCGGAGCTCCCACATCACACCGACGGCTCGTCCAATCAGCAACACCAACACCGTATGGAAGCAGGAACGTCTGACTTCCAGAGAAAACTGGCCACGGTTACGTGATTTTTTTTAAAATTCCGAATTAATCAATTGGAATTAACAAGTAAAACTATTAAAAATTTACAATTAGTTAGTAGTAAAAAAATTTTCTTCTGCTCCCCTCAAGATGTTCTGTCGATGTTTTAGGTTTGTTTAAATGTGGAAATTATGTTTAAAAAAAAGGTTATTTAAAAAAAAAAAAGAGCCCCAGAGATATCTTAACCTTTTTCATGACAAACAGCCTCATCAGCGGGTCTGGACTCACCGGCCAGGCGAAGCTGAACGGCAGCGCCATCCTGGCTCTGCCACTGTGGGCGTTTCTGAAGGAGAAGCTGTTCCCGCCCAGCACCGGCGTGGAGGCGGAGCCGAAGCTGCAGGGTCCCGCCAGGGACACCTTCAGCTGGTACTCCTTCAGACACACCCGGAAGTAGGTGTGGCATTCGGAGCATCCGGTCCGCGCCCGGCAGCAGGCGCCGCTCTGCAGCTGACCGTTGACGTTCCGCATCGACACGATCTGAAGCTCGAAGAGTCCTGAAGCCGAAGATGTCTGCAAAGCAGGAAGAGAAGGGTGGAGTGAGCATGACACAGCCTCACAGATGGTGAAGATGGTTTGGATTATCAATCAGACTGATTAGATCAGGAGTCTTCGGATCTTCCGCAATTAATAATGTATTAGGGATGGGCAGAAGTAATCAATCGTTAGGATATCAATCGATAAAATTATCTTTTAATTGATTAATCAAATGCATCTGGTGGAGCTGAAGTTGTATGTAAGCTCATATTTTCCAGTTGTAACCAGTGAATGACTCCTATTAACTGCCACAAGAGTCATTTTGTAATAAAATTCTGAATAAAAGCAGGAGGGAAATTGAATTGAAAATTCAAACATCTGGATTTTGATATTTCATGATTTAAAATTTATTTATTTTTTACATTTTTTAGAATAAATTTTTTTCTCTTCCATCTCACTTTCCAAGAAGTTTACTGGATCTGTTGTTGGGATTCAAAAACACAAATAATTTTATTTCACAATTTCAAAATTGAAATTAAAATAAATACACTTTAAAAAAGGCCCTGCGACAGACTGGCGACCTGTCCAGGGTGTACCCCGCCTCTCGCCCGTTGACAGCTGGGATAGGCTCCAGCACACCCGCGACCCACTTGGATTAAGCGGTTCAGAAAATGGATGTTACATGCATTTATATTACATGCAGCGAAACAGTTTCAAGCCCCAAAACAACCGAATTACCTTTCTATGGACCTTGTTGCAAATATTTCTATTTGGTCATCCAGATTATTGTTTCTCAAGTATCTCTAATGTGACTAGTTATCTCAGCAGTGGATGCCAGTGTGTGTTTCGAGAGAGGAACATAATCATTTCTCTGGTATACGGCCTCCCTGATTGTTCAGACTAAAGTCTTTCTGAAATAGATAAGATGCATATCGAATTTAGTACGGCATCTTAACGTGGCCTGGGGTAGATTTGAAAAGAGAAAAATCTGATTTGTGCCATTCAGACTGTTATAAAAAGATCAGACATTGGCAAAAAAAAAAAAGAAATCTGATTTGAACGTATTATATCTTTAAATGGTTTCAGTAAGTTTAAATATGTTATAAATACTGCATATTCACATGAAATACTATAAATATACATTTATAGCCACTCTGCAAAAAGATAATCGCATTTACTGAAAATATATTGCAGCATTTTTAAAACTGCATGACTTCTGAATTATACGGACCATAGATTCTGTTGCTTTCTGCACATTTAAATTTGTTCCCACTCATTCAGTTTGCGATCTCAGTCCCTCAGTGAGTAAACGAATTGTCTTTCTGTCTAATGGGCCAACGTTCCCTCCCGTCTCCCTTCTTTTCTTACCTCAACGTCCCTTACTACAAAGTATTTAATATGAGCTGAGCTGATACATGAAGGTCCTCATATATCACATCTTAGCGCATCTTATATCAAACACAGAACAACATGCAGACGAAAGAAGCCCAGGGAGAGACTCCTGAACATGAAACAAGGGAGAGAAGGCACACATTGCATTAAAGAGAAACGCCACAGATTAGAACAGGTGGGCCTTACCTCGCTGTTCCTGCAAGCAGGAGGTAAGACGATGCATTAGTTATTGTAAAATAAACACAAGTGGCTTAAAACTGTCCTGATTCATCAACATAGTAAAATATATGCATCCTTTCAAAATAAAAATAGTGACTTTGATACCAACTCTGGTGATACTTTGTTTGCCGTTCATATTAAAACTCATCTGGTTTGACTCATAATTCTACAAATATATCTGGTGATGCTGACCATACAAACTATTCCCTCTCAGGCTTTTCAAACGCTTTTCAAAGCAACACATGCTTCTCCACTTCAATCGGATTTTTTTTTACGTGACATGCGTGTGAAATGTCAACGCGCCTGTTCAGTTCTCTGCAAGGCTTGTAGTTGAGTTAAAAGTGCAGTCGCAGTCTCAGAGGTTTTTCGCTTTCATCTAAGTCGTATTCAGCAGACGCAGTTTTTTGATGCAAAACATGTAAATATTTGCCATAGTTAAAAGTCCATCTCGTCTTTTATTGTGTATTCATCAGTTAGAATTGACTGAACCAAAGAATGCAAATACCAAAGATCGTCTGCAGCACCTGCTCTACTAGCCCCAGTTTATTGAGCATGAAGTAATTGGCTTCATTATCTCCTCTCCAGCCAAGCAAAACACACTCCTAACTGGTGTTCCACACCATAATGAGGTCTGAATCATCCCATTCAATAGCACATTTAACTCCCAAAATTAAAACAAGCACTTAATGGTAAGTGTCAATGTTTCAATGCTGACACAACTAATAAAAGTCTCTCGATCTGCAAAGTGTTTCTAATCTGTAAACAAGCTTGTTAGAGCTTTTTATTGGATCCTGGACGGGGATGTGTTCAGGGGCTGCCGTTTTAAATCAATACCTTTTGCTTTAGCACAAGTTGCCGGACTTCATGTTAAATCAACAGGCATTCTGATATAAACCGTCAGTGACAATCATTGATCGTACCTTCTTACTCTTAAAAAGCTTTTAAAAACAACCAGTGTCTTTTTTCCAGGAGTTGCAGGGATCAGAGAGTCTGCTATCAAGTTCATGGACACAAAAGTTTGTGGATAGACAGGTGGGTCAGGGTATCAAAGTATAATCCGTTTTTCTTCCAAAACCAAAAAACGGAAAAATGGAAATAGCTCCCCCTTTTCCTTTTTTCGTTTTAAACCAAAAACGGAAAAATATGGAGAGAAAAAAGTATCATATCATTTGTGTGTGTGTAATACATGAGTTGTAATCTGTGTAAACTAATTTGTGTGTAACTTTGGGTAGTTGTATGTGTAATACATGATTTGTA
>JAVQJG010010961.1:0-13255 GCA_036024015.1 Craterocephalus amniculus
GCTCTAAAATTAAGAGTTTCAGAACAATGACAGCCACGGTCTGGGAATTAATAAATGAATGCAGCAAAAAAATAGAGGAGGCTGTGCTTCCCTTTGCCTCTGGGAGAAAACGCCACTGATTGTTCCGTTCTTTCACATAAAGACTGAATCACACTGAATCAGTTTAATGGAAAACAATTTAAACACTCAAAATAGTTTTATTCCTCTCTCATAGATTGATGTAATGATGTAAGTAAGGATCAATTGTAGGCTCATTGCTTTATATGTAAATGCTGGTTAATGTGCATATACATACTGTATGTCCCTGCATCTCCTGACACCCTAGAGCCATCTAACATCCAGCTATGCCGATGATACGCTGCTTTACATCGCCACGTCTCCTGATGACCTAGAGCCAACTAATATCCAGCTACACAGATGATAAATTGTTTTTCCTGTTACATTTTCCTAATCTCATGCCCCCTCCCCCATCCCGCTTCTGAGCCCTCCCAGTTTGAGAACCACTGTCTCAGAGAAACATATTCTTTGATTGAGATGGTCAGATGCTGTCCAGATTTTGAAAGACAATGTAAATCTCATACAGCATCTATCTCAGCAGCATAGGCCTCTAGTAGTGGAGTTTTAGTTGTGTTGCTGCTATAAAATTCAAGATGATCTAACATTCTGATGACTCAGTAAAATGTCGTCTTGCTTCTTGTGATATTCTGGTAATTGCATTTCTTGACATTGGAGGTAGAGGATTAGATTTTTGGGACTGTGGCTGTATGAGGGCAGTGTATGTGCTGGTCCATGCAAGGCTGCAGACTTTAAATGACCTACTCCTGCAGCAGAGATAAGATCCTGAAAGTTGATGGCGGTTCGGCCATTTGTCACGCTTGTTCTCCTTTAACTCAGACATGATTGATTCTGGAATCTGCTTCCACTCTGATGTACCACCCTGCCCGCTCTGGATTAAAAATCCATCCTTGCTGACGTTTACATATTAAAATTGGTAGTTAGGGCAATTCCCCATGTGGAAACAAAAGGGGTCTGCTCTGCAGCAGCCGTAATCGATCATCCTGACAATATGTTTGGATGGAATGTAAATGGGGACAAGATGAGGATTTGTTGAATATGCTTTTCATACTGGACACTTGGCCTGGATTCCTCTCTCTACATCTGAAGTATGGATGCAATTTTTTTTCTTTGGGCTCTGCCTGATTGTTGTTTGCTGTAGCCTGTCATTTCATGCAGCCAATATTTAATATTGAACCACATTAAATATTGGATGCATGGTATTACAATGCAGTAGCCTGTGTAACTACTTATTACACTTTTTTGTTCACAAGCAAACATGTTCAAATTTGTTTTGGATGCATCTACTATCTACAAAACTAACACTTCATGGACATCAAATATAAGATATTTAATATACTGTACATATTTCTGTTTTATCAATATTCATTAATATCATTTAGAATAAAGAAACAGTGATCCATCTCCTGGCAGTCCCCTGTCAGCCTCATAGAGGTAGATTACCCCATTCTAAGAGGTGGAAAGTGTACAGAAAATTGTAATTGAGTAAAAGTATCTTCACTTAAATTCTACTCAAGCAAAAGCGCCCTTTTAAAAATGTGCTTGAGTTAAAAGTAAAATAGTACTTGATTTAAATTATAATTTGAATAAAAGCTACCAAGTTACTTTCATTATTGACATCACGATGAATTAGTGAGGATGGTTTTAACTAAACAATGAATCTAATGTTTGGGATACACAGAAAAAAGCTCATGGTGTTACAACAAACGTCACTGCTGGACAATCCATGACGTCGGCCATGACACTGTTCAGGCTTTTTTCCCTGGATTTCATTTTTTACTCAGTAACGGGAGAGGTTTCCAATGTAATGAAGTAAAATTACTTGGGTTAAAATGTACTTGAGTAAAAATACAATTATTTGTCAAAAAAAAACTAAACTGCTTACAATTTTACAAATTATTCCGAAAAACTAGTTATTTAGTAAATGTAATTCATTACTTTGCACCGCTGCTCTTTGTACACCTGAGATGTGATCATTAATAGATTCCCTGGTAATCAGGGAAAAATCCAGATCCTGTGCTGTGCTTTTATTTTCCCACACACTTCTCTCGGCATTCACCAACCAGCTTGTTTTATTTTTTGCACAGCTGTAATCTGCAGGAATGTGTTGATGTATCTTTAGTGAAGGGAGGCAGATGAGCCAGAAACCCAGATCCACCCTCGTGTTCTCTGACCAGTCAGGGGTATTGGGGAAGAAATATTAATGTGATTTCATGTTGAATATTTTTTCCCCGTGTCACCGTCATGCCGAGCAGCAAGAAAAAGTAAAAGTGTTCCCATCAAAGGTAAACAAGCACCAAGATGTTTTCCTGTATTTAGGCTTTTGTGTTGTGTGTAAACAAAGCTGGATATTAATTATATATACATTTTCCAGGAGCCAGCAGGGTCTTACATGCAAGGTGGGATGGGTCCTGCCAAGCAGAATAAAACCAAGCTAGGCCTTTTCTATTATTCACCGTGTCTGTTCAGTATCTACTGCAGTTCTCGACCCGTTTGTAAACATTTAGCCCATTCTTCTCGTAATTATTTTCCATTCATTTGAATATTTGTGTCATAAAGAGCTTAAGTAGTCTGGAATTAGTGAGGGTGGGCTGTTTGTTAAATGATCTCTGCACCCCCTGGGGCATAGACCTAAATCTATTTGGACATGGGCTTAGAGCTTGTAAGCCTATTATTTCCATCTGATTCAAAAACAGCACATTGTGCTTGAAGTGGTTAAAGTGATTGTTTTCATCTTCACTCAGCCTCTTCTCCATACATCCACACAGCCTCATGTGGAAAGCATGCTGCAGCTGGTTTGCAGCTTTTTTCCATGATCTGAGGATTCCACAGCTCTTCTTCCCCGGCTATGGAAGAAAATAATATATACTTCATCTATGTTCATTACCAACAATCACCATCTTCCTCAAAGTGGAGTCTCATAGACCAGATTTTAATGAGAATTATGGCTGATGCACTAAACATCATTCAGTGGAAGCACTCGCATATCGTAATTGTACTTTGTGCAACCTTAAGACCACATGACCCGTAGGTTTCTGAAGAGCCAAGAAGAGGGAGGTTCCTAACTTTGCTATCTTGGCAGAATCATGAGTCTTGTCACTCCTGGGAAACCCAAAAATGGACTGAGAAGGTGAGTTTGGGGAGGGATGATTGACACCCCTCAAACTCTGAACCGCCTGTAGCCATTAGCTAATCAGTTAATGGAGGTACGTGGGCTAAAGCTAAGGTGTGGTGTTAGCTAGCTAAAAACTTCAGTTGGTAAACTTGTATAGAGCTTTTCTAGTCCAGGCGACCACTGAAAGCGCTTTTACATGACATATCTGATTAACCCATTCATACAGCCCCTATATTGAATCATACTTGGTGCTAGGACCTAACCAGTCACACACATTAATACCCCCAATAGGCACCCCCGATAGGTGACAGCTCTATTGACTGAGCTACGAGTCTGCCTCGTTTTGCTGGATATCTGACATGTGTCAAACAAAAGGATAGGTCCCTAATTATGAAGAATTTTAAAATTAAATAACCTCTAAACCGATGAGTTATAAATAAATTCCCTCCCCCCTACATCTGTCACGAAGGTAAACTTGACCTATTAAAGCTAAGATGTTTTTTTTGTACCGGGCTGTAAATATGTTTAAACGGACTTAAGGAAAGGTTTGTGAGAAACTACACATGCATTTCCAGTTTATTCAATGCTAATGTGACGTGAAGCATTAAAAACCCAACATAAGGAGGCCATCCGCGTATCTGTCTGTTGCCTTGAACAGGCTGTGTGCTACATAATGCGCTGCTGTTCGGCGTCCGAATTTCCCGCACAGTCATGGGGAAATGACATAAATTGACACTGTATGCGCGTTGCCGACAGCTCTTGAACAGGAAGAACAACTCGGATTCAAACACTGAAGGGATACTTATGGATGCTTCTGCAGCCAGCAAACAACCTGCATCCACTCTAAGCCCACAAAAAAGTGGCACCACGAAGACAAAGAAAACTTTATGAGGGGCATCTCGTGATTCTAAAAAATAAAAGACAGTCTGTAAAGTGTTTGTGCGCGCTCCCATGCCGCTTCGCTGGGGACTGCAGTTACCCACAGCGCCTGTCGCGCCAGCACAGACTCAGATTATGTAAAGTCGCCTTGAGTCCCTTTAATTCTGCTGTGAAGTTGGTCTTTTTAACTTGAGAGTCTATGGGGATTGGCTCAACCAGCTCCTAGTGGAGGAGGGCGGAACTGCAGGTTTTGACTCTTCTGCATAGGCTTCACATTTCTATGCTGAAAGTTTCTGCTTGGTCTGTATCAAGACACTGAATGACAGCCCTGAATCAATGACATCCACTATCAACCAATAAAAACTGTGGATTTTTCATTAACTGTGTCCTGGTGCTCTTTTTTAACATTGTTTTCATAAAGAAAATGTATATTGTGGTTTTAGAAATGATGCAATGTTATCACACTGCATATCACAATATTTTGGTAAAACGATAATTTCTTACACACCTAATCTGGACAGGTCCCCAGTCCATCACAGAGAGACAAACCACCATCCACACTCACTCCTAGGGGGAATTTAGAGAGATCAATTCAGCAGTCATTGTTTGCACTGTGGAGAAAGCCGGAGCACCCGGTAGAGCCACCCGTACATGTAAACTCCACTGACAGAAGCAAACCCCTCCCTTGCTGGATATCGAACCAGCAACCGTCTTGCTGTGAAGCTTTGGTGCTGACCACCACACACCCTCCCGTACACAGTAACACAAGCACTGCAGACCTGTCACTACAGGACCTCTTCAGTAAAACATTGATATCTTTTCAAAGCTGAATTAGTTTGCTTCTTCTAGATTCTTCTCCAGTCTCTCAACCATAACAATAGCATATTTTATAATGTGCCAAAGGCAATAAGATAAATCACACAGCAGGGCAGCATTCACACAGTAAGTGTGAAGAAACTTTTTTAAAAATCTAATAAAACTGTGCTTGCAGCAAATAGCTTGGTAGAGAATAGAGTCCAGATGACAAGAACATCCACAGTAAATAAGTCATTTTGTTTTCTTCCTTGTGTGAAGTCAAGTCATATTGTTTTTTAGACAAAACAAATGTCACTGAACCCATTGGATCCGTGAAAATACACACTAACACATGTTGCAACAAAAAGAAATAATATTGTGAACAAAAGATTATCACATGTCTGTAAAATGATTCTTACCCTTCCATTAAACAAGGGGAAAAAACAGCTGTCACATTGAAGTAAGCTGAAACTAACAAAAGCAATAATAAAGAAAAAAATCATGAAATTCAGGACACTATTTGTAAATTGTTGTTCAACAGAAATATAGAAATATATAAAAAACCAAAAAATATAAGAAATTAATATGTTACATCCCTCATAAGATAACATTTGTGCTCTTATTGGTCCAGGACTTAAATATTTGTTTGTTTTTTTAATTAATTTTTCTGCTCAATTAAATTACAAAACAATGTCTCACTTTATTCAATTAAATACTTTTTTAAAAACTTTTTTAAATCTCAAGTAATTTCAACGACTATAAGGAATTTAGCATTTTCTTTGAAAGAAGAGGTTGAATAATTTGCACACGTGTGATTTCAAAACCTCCCCAGCCTCCCATAACAAAAAACTTTTTTTTCTATTTATATGAGTAAATGAATGAACTATTTAAATATTCTTTCCTTCATTTAGTCATTTTCTGTGCTGCTTAATCCAAATGGGTCACAGGTGGGCTGGAGTCTATCCCAGCTATTATCAGCCATTATCTTTGATTATATAAATAAATAAAAAAACACCACAGATACACCCTCACCACCAAAGATGCATCCTCACCACAAATACGCCTTCATAACCACAGATACGCCCTCACTACCAAAGATATTCCCTCACCACCACCGCAGATACGCCCTAACCACTCTGCTGGAACTAACACTATGCTTACTGGTGCAGCCTCCATACTAAAGCAAACTCCACATTGGTACCATCTGCATACTGGTGCAACCTCCACACTGTTTCACACTGTATACTGGGGCAGTGTGCACCCATTATATGCAAAATTGTTGTCGAATCACAGCGCTGAATCTCTGAATTGTCCACTCCACAGCTGTTTTAAAAGGGGCTTGACAGACCAAATGGCTGGATTTTAACTTGTACAAATGCTCTATAACTCAAAAATGATAAAAGTTGGAAACCACCATCTAGTCAGTAGACCACCTTGTTTTCTCCTGTCTCTTGCACTAACTCTTGTGTGTAGCATATGACTGAGGCAGAGACAAAAGAAAACACTGAATGTGTCAAAGCTGTTTTTGTCAGAACAACCCTATCATAGCTATTGATATAAAAACATCAGTGTTGTAGGTCATTTATCATTTCAGTTGGTTATCAAACTGAAAAATGGTTCCAGTGGTCCATGGATTATTTTCCCCCACCTGGGATCCTGCCTGGTGCAGTAGACCTGGATACTGCCTCCTGTGGTAGACCTGGAACCTGCCTTGAACCGGCATCAAAGCATCCATGTCCCATGTTCTGCTCATGGAGCCTCTCAGGTCTAGACCAGTGGTAGTTGTCCAACCCTGGTCTAGGTTTTCCAGAGTAGTAACGTTTCAATAGTGCCTTATTCGCATCTGTTCTGCCTGTTTTGTGTTCCAGTAGCTCCTCGTCAGCAGGATGCCCTGGTTCCTCAGCACCCGATGTAGACTTTGTTTAACTAGGTGACATCTGAGCCAGTATGTCCCATGATATGAGGTGGTCCAGTTGGAAGAATGAACCCAAATGCAGAACAGAGAGGCAGATGAATAGTAATAATGAAGGTTTAATCTAGAATAAAAGACCTACAGGAAAACTAAGCAATATGAAACCAACAGGATGAACTGCAATGAAACAGAAAAGCAACAGAGAATAAATACGCTGAGGGACAAATGAGGAACAGGTGAAATGAATGAACAAACAAGACCAGGTGAACTAAACCCTCACATCACGACACAGTTGGCTGTGATACACGTTTTTTAGATTTCTTGTTTTAAGATATATGCTTTATCTATTTTCTTAGAAACAAACCAACCAAAACTAACAATCACTGTCCAGTCCGTCCAGGAAGTTGCAGTGCTACAACTGAAACCATCAACAAAAGTTTATTAAAAGAAAAATTACTTAAAGGAATAAACTGTGTTGTCCTGGTAATATGATCAACTTGGAAAAAACATTTTTATTGCTATTCTCCTTCTTTTTTGTATTGATAGTTGTTATTGCAATTGAAATTGCAACATCACAACTTCCTGGACTGACTATCATAGAAACTAAAAATTGGTGAATAAATCGAATTTTCTATCTGCTTTACCATCCGACATTTGTCACCACATAACCAATCCACCCTGCTGATTGTGATGCCACAAGTCTTTTATGTGTTAAATGTGTCCAGACACCCACCATGTAAAATACCACTACATGTTCATATTGAGACAAGAAAAATAAGTACATTTGGAACCTAAAATTTAAGGAAAGCATTTCCAATGTTCTTGTCAGAGATCCTCATATCCAAGCCTTGGTGAGTGTCTGGTGCCAGAGGGGCTTTGAAACCTATCCAAAGTATAGAAAGTTGCCACTTTTCTCTGAAATGATGAAAATCTTTCTGCAGGTGTCTCGGCTTTGTGCTTCTCTCAGTCTTTATGAAATTAATCCTTACCCCAAAGTTATATTAATTAGTGTAATTAACTCTTCTTGACAACTCACTGTGGAGTTATTTCTGCAATGTTTTGCTTCATTTTTCAGCTACCACTCAGTTCATGTCACACAACATTAATATAGCTAATTAAGCACTCTGACAGCTAATTTAGCCTAATTAATACTAATCCTAATTTTGGATGGGATAGCCTACTACTGAAGAAGGTGATGGTGAAACCAAATGTCTTACTACAACACCTAGGACCGTCAAAGAGAGACTGACAGTACTGAACTCACTTCAAACATCATGCTTGTTTTTCTGGAAAGTTGATCCATTTGTCAGGATAGTTTCCATGCCGACCAACTCAGTCCTCACATTCAGAGTTTCCCCTTTTTAGATGTTAATATTCAATTGAAAATGAGTCTGTATTAGATTATAAATTTTCCTTATAACCTAGCAGAAACCTCCAGGGGAAGTGCGTAAAACTGCAGTTGCCCCCTCCTCTATATGGGCGGGCTGAGACTGCCATGTTACAGCCTGGTACACAAACCCATTTTAGCTGTAATAGATCAAGTTTAACTTAAGGACAACTATGGGGTGGAGAGAATTATTTTATACTTATACTTTGCCTCACAACCTTTGCCTATAACCACAAAACCTTTCCCTATATCCTCAAAACCTTTCCTTATAACCTCATAACCTTGCCTTATATCCTCAAAACCTTTCCTTATAACCTCATAACCTTTCCTTATATCCTCAAAACCTTTCCTTATAACCTCAACACCTTTCCTAATGACCTTGCAACCTTTTCTTTAAGAAGAGTCTACTTTACAGAGTTCAGGCTCCTTGCTGTGGGGAGGACAGTTGTTAGATTTGGTGAAAGTGTAGGGTGTGCCTACCAGGAGGATTTCTGTTTCAGAAATATTGAGTTTGAAGAAGTTGGATGAAAACCAAGAATGGATCCTTCTGCACCCTCCTGTAATGGCTCTAGTGTTTTTATGTAAAGCATACTGAATTGTCCTGTACATGAAGTGTGCTAAGCAAATAAACTTGCTTTCCCATTAGGCGAAGTTTTCAATTGCATCTGGGTAATTCCTGGAGTGTCCTCTCAGTTGGGGGTGAGGCTCCCTGTCCAGATGCCAAAGCCACTCCTTACAGGTGGAGAACCAGTGATTCCACTGAGTCCATGAAAACTACCAGAGATCAGGTTTACTGGGCCAAACAATCTCATCTCTAGTCAGACCGAATGGTGGAAACAGGGGTTAGGGGAAAGCCACCCAGAAGAGGAAACTGTGCTCATATCTGTGATCTCATACCCACACCTCATGTCACAGGTAAGGGGAGGAACATAGATCAACCATTAGTCAGGACCTTCACCTTTCAGCTCAGCTTCTTCTCTACAACTGTGGGCTGATGAAGAGTCCTGATCCACCTATGCCTACGCATGTGGAAGGACCCCATTCCCACCTGGACAGGATCCTCCAGCTCAGGAAAATGGTGGAGGAATTTAAAAACTAGGGGTCAAGTTATGCTGCTCAAGAGCTAAAACAGTTCATCCAGGTGGTCCATGGGATGCCTGGATGGACTGGGAAGAGTTGGCTTTATCCCAGCCAGGCCCTGATGAAGTCGAGGCAGAAGTGTGTGATTGAACCGAGCTTTCAGCGTGCACGAAGGTACGAAGGAGTTCATCATGAGACTTAGGTCCTGTCCTCTTACAGTTTCTTGAATGAGGCTGGAGACCACAGCAGGCTGAAGCTGGTTAGACAGGCCCCAGGGTTAATGTGAGGTAGAGTAGCTGGCCAGCCACACTTTAAACAACAGGAACCTAAGCAGGGGGGGTCAAGCATTTTATTTCCTGGTGTTACACTCTACTTCTGAGTACATGAACAATGTTGACGCAGGAGGCAAGGAGGGTAAAATGTCACCCAAGGACACAAAAAAAGTTGACTGACGGGAGGCAGGATTTGAACGACATCCTTCCAGGCATTGGACGACCTGGTCTACCACCTGAGGAGTTCTTCTGCAGAAGTCCTGAACCACAGGGGAGAAAATGAGCTTTTAATATCTCATCTCTCTGTGACCTTTCTGCTCTAGACGTCATATAACCAAGGCTTGGATCAATAGAAGGAAGAGTTGACCCGTAATACACGTATCACCTGACTCCAACAAGAGCCCTAACAATGAAACTAATTAAAGACGATTTATCTCCGAGTAGCTGGGGCCAGCAGTGAGTGCTGCTGCATTGTGAGAGGAATTCACTCAGTAATGAACCCATCCAGGTCCAGAAAGGCTGCTGTAGCTCAGTAACTCCCTTCAATGCCTCTCAGGCTTGTGAAGGTCTGACCTGTTACATACTGTACACATCATGCATCTCACAAGCTTCGGCTCTGGAATAATAAAGAAGCTGAAAGTGATCAAGCAGATACAGAAATACAGACCTTGATCAAGTTACTGGTGGAAAAAAGTTTCCGGACACTCTCAAAAATGTACACAATCACAAATATTTTCAGTGTTTGTTGCATATTTTTGCTATGGCAGTAAAACTGAAACTGCATTTGAAGACCTAAAAGTGATTCTTGATATTTTGAACATGTAATTTCAACATGTATTTATTGTTTTATTGTTTCTATTCTTTTGTATGCATTCTGCAGTAGGCTATCTGTCTTTTGCTTATATTGTAAAGTGTTTTGGTAAAATGTTCTTGTTTTAAATGTGCTAAGAGAAAATGGACTGAAATGGATTAGATTTTTTACCAAATGCATGGTGTGTCTGTAGAAATAACTCAAATCAAGAATAATGTATAAATAGAGAAGAGTCTATGCCACTGGTTCCAAAACATTGCAATCTGTGACCCCCAAGACGGCATTTGTTGATGTTTGTGACCCTTCTTTTCACGATGACAATTATTAATCACATGACATCAGACAATTCGTCCTGGATCCTCAAATTATAAGGGTTGAAAACAGTCTCTTTTCATAAATAAGGGAGATTAATGTGGATTTATGTATTAATGCAGTCAAGAATTAAGGTGTTAAATTTAGATTTATCTCTTTATTAATAGTTTAATTTTATAAAAATTCCAAAAACATTCCAAAAATATTTTTCACAATTACCCCCTGAAACGACCTCGTGACCCACATGTGGGTCCCAACCCATAGTTTGGGAACCGCTGGTCTATACAGCTATTAGTTATTGTGAGTAATGTTGAATGTAAAATAAAAACTGTGAAAGTGTGTCCTGGTGAGAGGATTAAAGATGGAGCGTTTGGTGATTATTATAAGATTTTTTCTGCCAGCTGTAAGTCAGTTATCAGCAGGGAGGAAGGGCCTGAGATAACCCCCGTAAAGACATGAAGAGCTGCTGTCTGTCACTGGGGGGCTTTCCAGTGTTGCCATGGAGATGTGACAGCAGATCCCAGCTTACGGTTTCAAGATGGTGGAACAACAGCGAGTTCAGCGTCCGTCTTCATCCGGTCTCTTCTCTGGGCTTTTTCTTCCACATCCTCGACACATCTTGCCTCTTTCTTTTCCTCTCCCGTAACGTCCTCCTGCATGTCTTTGCTGGACAGCGGCACCCGTTGAACTGTCCAGTGTTGTGATGTTGTGTGATGTAGCGATGCATCGTTCCTCAGCGAGCCGATCTGTGGTGAACCAGAGGAGCGGACTCCCGTTAAGAACCAAAGCTCTCAAAGAGGAGGGATTTCATTTTGATCTGCACACCATGAGGCATATGAGAGAAGACTGCGATCGTACCATAGAGGAAATGCTTTTTCCAGCTCATCCAGGGGGATCCTGGGACTTCCCCAGACCAGCCCAGAGACACATCGGGCATCATTCACCAACGTCTTCTTTCAAATCTAATTAAAGTTGTCCTGAAGTTCTGTTTGAGAAATTTTTATGAAAACCTGTCAGATTAATGATCGTCACAGAGTTTTCACATCTTTTTTCTTAGACTGGTGAATACCAATGTCTCGGATCGGTCGGTCTTACTTTACTGGTAAACATCCAAAACACCAAGAGCACAACTTCCTCCACACCGAGGTGAGACGGACGAGGAAAATAACAAACATGATGACAGAGGGATGAATGAAACTAAATAATCATTAAGATGCAGTGAAGCTCCTCATCTCTAAAGCTGATTATAAAGAGGTGCAGTAGGGTGATATGGAAAATGTTGGTATCGATCCGATACCAAGTAAATCCAGGACAACTATCGCTGATATCACATTTTTTGCTTAAAGTATCAAAATCATTTAATGATTTTGGATTTATACTAAGCATGAACAATGACAATAATGAAACAAAGTACAGACATTTATACCAAATAAAACATTTTTAATTAAACTGAAGAGCCACATTTTTAATCAGGCTTTTTTGTTTCTAAACAATATAAAATAACATCAGCAATGTAAGAATACAGTAAAATAACTCTACTTTTTCCTTTTGACCTCTTCAGAAACCTACAGGTCACGTGTTGGAAGGTTCTTCCATATTCTGGCCTCGGTCTCATAGAAACTGCTTTTATATCTTGCTCATTGTTTATCTGAAGTAACCGGACTGTGGTGTGGATGATGAGCTCAGTGGCTTCGGTAGTGAAGAAGATGATGATAAAAGCTTGTCTCTAACATGGACATCACAGCCCCGATTGGGTGTTATGTGTGACATTCTGGGCAAATACCTCAAAGACACTTACTACTGAATGCAGAGTCAACAACATCCTGATTCATCCAGGAACTTTGATCTCACACATTCTACATATGGATCAGCGTGTTCCTACCTGACTGAAGCTCACCGATCTGGAGATGATCTCAAGTATCTCGAGATGATCTCAGGTATCTGGAGATGATCTTAGGTATCTGGAGATGATCTCAGGTATCTGGAGATGATCTCAGGTATCTGGAGACGGTGGAGGAAACCCTCTGCCTGACTTTGGCTGCTCAGACGGGGTAAAAGTCCAGAGTCCCAGCTCTTACATAAGTTTAGATACGTTAAAATAAGTCTAGAAAGGTGATGATTAAATGAATAAGATAAACAAAGACTTAACAAAATCAAATAAAATTCCACTTAACGCTAAGCTAAAAAGCTAAGATTAGAAGGTGGTCTTGACCCTCTTTTTAAAAAGGAAAAGAGTCTCAGCCATAGGACAAGTCAGTAGGAATTGGCTTGGTACGTGATGAATCAGGATTGGACGATGTGGTACAGGAGCCGTCTGACTGGAAATATTCCATACCGTATGACTTAGAACGGTACGAGTCATTATAGCACGAATCAGGATGGAACAACTCACTATGGGATGGATCGGTACGGGACGAGTCCGTGAAGGACGGATCGGTACGGGACGAGTCGGTGAAGGATGGATCGGTACGGGACGAGTCCGTGAAGGACGGATCGGTACGGGACGAGTCGGTGAAGGACGGATCGGTACGGGACGAGTCGGTGAAGGACGGATCGGTACGGGACGAGTCCGTGAAGGACGGATCGGTACGGGACGAGTCCGTGAAGGACGGATCGG
>JAVQJG010010968.1:0-43409 GCA_036024015.1 Craterocephalus amniculus
AATAAAATTCTAATAATGCATAAGTAATGTAAAGTCTTACCTGCAGTCGGGTTTCCACATCCATTGGGAATGCTTGCCATCAGGACCACCTGAGGTTGGAAGGTTCCCACAGAGAGGTATGTGTGGGTGACGGTACGCTCTCTGGAGATGAGCGTTCCACTGTTATCACCAAAGTCCCAGCTAAAGCTAACATCAGCATTGTTCAGATATTGGCTGGGATCATGGACTGTGACGGTAAAGGCGATGGCTTGATTCTGAATGAAGTTCTGGTCAGCTTGATTTACATCATTTACTTGAGCAAGCGATACCCTGAAAGGAACCTGGTCTAAAGACAGAGAAAGGCATAAAGTCCTGATTATGGGAACTCCTGCAAGTGCAAAAGTTGTTGAAACAGTTGTTTTTTCTCAAGTAAGAACTTTTCATACCCGTGATGGAGAAGACTGTAGAGGCGTAACCGAGGGGGATGAACTTGTCTCTTCCTCTGGTATGATAGATGACAACCTCCATGCTGTAGGAACCCAGAGGAACATTATCTGTTCCAATGGTTAGCGAGGAAGACGGTCCATCTGCAACCTGCCAGTAACGTCCTTAAATAGAAAAAACACTTTGATGATTGAGAGTAAGCTGTTAAAGTGTTTTTTTTTCTTTTTTTGAATATTAAAATGGACTTTTAAAAAAACAAAACAAATGCTATCAACATGCTGCTACAGGTAAAAGATCCTGCAGATCCAGCCTGCACAGCCCACAGCCTCATGTAAAGATGATTAAGGGGACATGAAAAAGTGTGCATCATGGTATGTTAGTTTCCTTTAAAAGCTAACAAACGATGGAAGCTTGTAGCCAAGTATAATTTAGGTTTGAACCAGATAATAGGTCATTGCACCGGCTCGTGACACTCAGTGCTGCAGTTATTTAAGACTATGTACAACATCTACAATTAAAAACATGGTCTGAAGAAAACATGAGGTACGTAGTTTCTCTCTCTTTTTAAATTGCAGCTGAACAAACTATCATATTTGTCTATTTTGATGCTATTTGGGTCAAAGGAAAGCTTCAATGCTGTCTGCTAGTTTTTTTTAGCTAGGTTATTTCTAAAGAAGTGGCCTGGCTGCATGAATACTTACTGATGATAACAGATCAAACTGATAAAGTACCTTTATTTGCCTTAAATAAAGCTGAACTGAATTGAATTGCTATAGCCTTTTAGCAGATAAAAGGGAAAATGAGCTCCTGAACAATCAGAGTAATTTTACAGTTTTTGACCAGGAGGTGATGTTAAAATCCTGGTTGGTGCAAACTGAATCCTGCAGATTTTTATCAGACAATATGCTCATTAGGCTGGAACATGTTGGATGTGATCGTGAGATAAGTGGCTTTCAACAGAGGTTATGTTATTTTCAACATGGCTTGAAACTTGAGTGGACAGAGAGGATGTTATTTGTTAAGTTTGAAATACTTTATTTTTTCTGATTTCTGTGTGATTTGTTGAGTGAATTTACTATTTTGAAATTTTTTCATAACTACTAATTTTTCTGTTACAAGGATTTGTATTAATCTCAAGCGAGTCATGACGTTGGATCTATTTTAAAAAAGCACAGTATTAGAGAAAAGTAACCGAAATTCAAGAAAAACTCATAATTATTTACCCAGAGTCTTCCACACAAACACATAGTGGGGTTTCCTGTTCTGACTTCTGGTGATGGGTGTGCCATCAGGGAAAACTCCAGTCCACTCATTGTCTTGGTCTGGATACACAGCCTCGCCCTCCTGATACTGGCGACCTGAACAAAGACGGCAACCAGTGATCTAACATGCTTCTAACAACTGACATGGGAAATATAACATTTAAAAAAAAAGGTATCTTCTTCATTTTAATTCTTTATTTGGAAAATGAAATACCAAACATTAATATTCATAAGTGATGCAAAACAGAGGACAGAGAAGTCATCAAGCCTCAAAACATGGGAGTTTATGAGGGAATCCAGTCAAGAAACATCAGGGAAAATATATGGAGTTTTTGTGTGTATTACATACAGTAAAGTTATCAAATCTTTTTTTTTTATCAGACCATCAAAATCAAACTGTTAATGCAGAAATGCATTAATGAATAAACAACAAAGTTAGAAGAAATGCCATTCTAGAAATTAAATTTGTTATTATCTTGGTTATAGAAGCTGATTTGGGGGATGTAGGTATTTTTTTACAATGGTGAAGCAAACCTAAACCCCTTAATCCTCCCTTTTTAGTGACAGTTTTCCAGCCTCACATTTCAATTATTGTGCGGCTGCAGGATGACCCATTTCATAAATGAGTCATACAGAAAGATGATCAACCTAAAAAGGGTTTCCATAGTACCCTATCATGCTCCTGTGGACAGTGTCATAGTTAATATTTAATACTGTAGGAGTGATCTTACCATCAACGGTGCAGTTTTGTGCCCACACCACCTGTCCGTCGGGGAGCACTGTCTGGTTCGGTGGGAAATTCAGATTGATTGTGAAGGTTGCCTTGGCTCCAGTCAGGGTGGGTGCATCGTTCTTAAGGTCAAAGGTCACCTCACCACCTGCAAGATATATTACAAACAGTGTAACACCTCCAGACGTGTCGGCAGAAAAAGCAGCACCGTGTTTATGGACAGAAATCCGTAGGCCCACCATTCCAGCAGTTTCTGAATCTTGGGTCGCCGTCTTGCCACACCGGATACATCCGAGAGTTCCACGATCGGTAACGTGTGAACTTACTTCTTTGTCCTGCGAAAAAATATCAGAAAACCATTGAACGCTTAATAAAGGATGTTTAAGGAAGCAGCATCTGCAAGAATCTCTGAAATATTTAATTTGTCTCAGTGAAGTTATTTGGAGTTAAATGTACCTACACCTGTAAGTTTCAGTGAAGATGTCGGATCTTTTACACCGTACTCATGAGCTGTTGAATTTACACAATGTTTGAGATGCTCAAGTAAAGGAGCCATATTTCTGGTGTTAAGGGGGTGAGGGGCGTTCTTGGCAGTGGGAGTCACACGACCCACAATCCCCCTCAATCCCTTTCATGTGACTATCAGCTGAGCAGCAACATCAGTAATCCCAGTGTGAGGAATGAGGGCTCCCAGACATCGGGCTGTTCCCAGCTCGTGATGTGTGTGTGTGTGTAGGTGTGTGTAGGTGTGTGTGTGTGTGCGTGTGTGTGTGTGTGTGTGGGTGTGTGCGTGTGTGTGTGTGTGTGTGTGTGTGTGGGTGTGTGTGTGTGTGTGTGTGTGGAGGTGAAAAAGACACAAGAATATCTTTGTATTAAAACACACTAAGTATATCATAACAAATACGTTTATAATTTTCTCTGGGAAACATAGTTTGGAATTACAGTCCAGTTTCTTAACTTGAGGCACAAACTTGGAAATAATCGAAGAATCTGATCTGGTGAATGCACCATGCCCCAAAGAAATACTTAAATAGCTTAATGAGGCATGAAACAAGGGTGAAATGAGAGATTCCTCAGTTTACTGTTCAATTTGTTGTCCAAACCATGACAAGCTAACAAAGAATAATATGTACGTTTGTCAGAGATAATGTGTTGATTCCCATTAATCACAGAATGAATTACTTTCATTGATCTTTCCATTACTTTCACCTTTTCCACTGGTCAAAAGGTGAATTAAAATGAATAAATAAATGAAACTTTAATCTTATGATGACTTTTTAAACTGATAATTTTTCACATAATAGAAAAAATAATTAATAAAAGTAATATTTATTTCCAGGAATATACTTCAGGAAAATGGTGGATGTACTAAAAATCAGCATTTTTTAAATGTAAAAACCTGTGGAGAAAATCTAAGATAATTCTAGATTTTGCTGTTTGTTAACAGAGCTGTGATCCATATTTTTATGTCTAATCAGATAAAAGTACATAAAAAGAGTTGAATGTAAAAGAAATTCACCTATTAAACAGCCAGTTTAAACCCTTATCAGATGTACTCACTTATTGCTGCGCCTAAAGTAAAAGCCAAAGCGAGAAGCACCACAATCTTCATCCTGTTTGCTTGTCAGTCTCCTTTCTGAGCCCCGATCCTCACCCTGAAGTCCTGAATCCCAACACAACTCCCAGAGACTTCGCAAACGCCCCCTGACTCCCCTTTAAGGCGGCCTTGGACCTGAATTACCATAAAATTTGTTCTCACCTCTGACATCACTGGGAGTGTAAGCTGGCGCCACCCTCACTAAGAAAATACCAAGCACAGTTTACGCGTCCTTTGTGTTCTGTTATATTCTTTTAAAAATTATTAAATTTTATCTTATGTCCTTTCTTTCTTTCTTTTCTTTTACTTAAAAAAACTATGAACTGTGATCACTTTCCACATTTTTGCCAAACATAAATCTCATGATGATAAATACCTCTGATGAAGAGCTTGGGTAATTCATGCTAATTTACTGGGGAAAAATGTGGATTGTGTGTTAAATATAATTGAAAAACAATAACCAGATCCTTCAATGCTTAACTGGAAAATAAATGAATATTTTCAGGACAGTTAATGTAAATGTTGTGTAATGACTTTATGAAGGCGAACTGTTAGCAAAGCTGGAGTTATGCCTGAGTTTGAAACATGACCTTACAGCTATGTGTGCATGGTCATCACAAGATCAGTGTGTGGGCACCCATTCAATAGCATCCTTTTATTTCCTCAGCCATTCTTCCGTATCCTGCTGTTCACCTCAGGCTGCTGCAGCTCAGCGATGCTGCACAGACACACCCATGTTCAGACCTTCCTTTGTGATCACAAATTTTTCAAGAAGAGGAAAACACGTTTAAAAATGACATATCTAAAGAGCTGTAACAGTTTTAATTCCCCTGGTATGTTTTTATCAGATTAATGTTTTTTTTTTCTTTCATTTCTCACCATTTAAACTCAATATTCATACAAGCATGGAATTAAACAATAAGGAGAAGTAAAAACAAGGCAAAAGGAGTGCAAAGCTTCACATGAGCTGTTGCTGCTGTTTAGGACAAGACGAAGCGACTGTGAAACGACTGTGGTCCAAACTGCACACTTGTCACCATCCAATGCCATTGAGCATGGTGGTGGCAGCATCATGCTGCTGGCATGACTATCACTGATATGGCCTGGAAAACTGGTCTTAACAAAGAGAAACAGCCTACCCAGTTAAGGAGTGAGATTATTTCAAGGTGAAACTAAGCTGAACTTGTAACAGAATGATAGAAATGTATGGATAACAAAGGATTATCTGCAGAGCTTGTTGCTGTAGGGCTATTAAATCTGAAGTTATTTCTCCAAAGACTCATATAAAGATTTGGAATGGTGTTTTGTTTTACAATTAAATCAGTGCTTCTTATGTCAGCAGGGAACTGTCTAAATAAAGTGGGACAACAATGAAAGGTTAAGCTATTCATTTGGCTCCATGACAGGAAAACGTGGCTCATAAGATGAACAACAACATGCACACCAAACTAAATCTATAAAATGCTTATCCATTTTTTCTTTTACAGATTATTTAAACCATTTCATGGTTTTATGAAACATGATCACTGTTGGTTTATCCAATTTCTATTAGAAGATCATTTTATAGAATAAGACGCAAGACAGAAACAAAGAGTTTTCTAATGTGAATGGATGACTCATGATACATAGAAAAAGCAAATATCCATCCATCCATCCATCCATATAATAATAATAATAATAATAATAATAATAAATATTTCGGTCTTTCCATGGAACTCTTCCTGTTGGGAATGCCTCACCAGCAAGGCATCCAGGAGGCATCGGGCTACATGCTTGCAAGCATCCAAAGGTAAAGTAAGTAGGTAATTTTTATTCATATATCACCTTTCAAGATAAAAATTTCAAAGTCCTTTAGTACAACACAAAATAAAACATAAAAAACAAATAAAACTAAGCAAATACAAGTTTTAAAAATGTCTAGATTTTTTCAGCTGGATCTTAAAAGAGATCATTGAGTCCATTGGTCTCTGCAGGCTGAGAGGAAGGGAGCTCCAGATGGAGCAAACTATTGCTGCAGGCGCTATTATTCATTGAATTTCAGCCACGTTTGCATCACAACCAGCAGACCCTGATCACGTGATCTCAGGAGCCTGCTGACACCGTAATGCTGCAAAAGGTCACTGATAAAAATTAATGCTTGTTCATTCAGAGCTCTGTGTTAAAACTAGAATTTTAACTCTGTAATGAATAGGGAGCCGGCTGGTTTAGCTCAGGGGTGACATGAATACTCGGAAGAGTTTGAGTCACGTTAGTAGAGACGCGATGAAATGCGAGCTTGAATGATCATCTCATTCTCAGATTGTGACACAAGTGGACTCAATTTGGTAATATTTCTTAAATTATAAAAAACATGAATGAACCAGCATTTGAACATGAGCATCTAAAGAGACAGAATCAGTTGTTGACTCCAAACGATGTGGCTCCAAATTATGAAAATCATTTCTCATAACTATAAATGTTTCTCTAATTACTTTTAAACTGTTAAAAAAATAAAGAAATGGTGGTACTGGGAAACTGAAGTGGTTGAGGTTCACCCACAGAGGATGAAACTCATCATCAACCCAGCCCAGGTTTTTTCTCCCAGCTTAGCGCTGCATATCATTCCCCTCTCTGGCCCCTTTCCTGTGACGACAAAATTAGGAAAGCTGCAAATATATTAAAATATGTATGGGCACAGCACAGATTACTTAAGTAAAACTCTTTTATAACACTTTTCTTTGTCATTTGTAACATAATATTGTATTAATTGTAAAAAAGATCCCAAAAAACGAATCTTAAGTAAAAGAAATACCAATTACAAAAGGGAAAATCATTAAAGGTGAGTATTGGATTTTTTTTCACAAAGAGAAAGGGCATCTAGCACAGTTTTTAAGCCAGAAGACAGAGTCATTGTTAGCTTTATTATTACAGGGAATGGTGGATTTCCCAGAGTTGTTGTCTCATGTCTAAGGAACTGTTCAGGCTGCACTACATGTGACCCCTCATGTGCTCACGACGGAGTTTAGGAGGAAATAAATCCTCCCAAAGAGCACCTGACTTAACATACCACAAATAGCCAACCTTTTACTTCTTTTCTCATTAGTCTCCACAGGATATTATCTAAGTTACGATGGCCCCAGACTCTGAGACTTTGTGGAATTCAACGTTCATTCATGTCAAAACTCAAGTAAGATTTGACAATCATAGTTTGTTACTAACACAGTCAGCTTCTGGTGCTCTATAATCTGGAGTTGTGGCTAGAGTTGGAAAACATAACAAGCTTATGGAACAAAGTGAATTGACTGAAAATAAAAAGGCCATTTAAAAGCTGATCAATGAGGCTGTCTCGATCAGATCATACAGGGAATTCAGTTCATGGCCACAGCATCAGCCATCCCATAATATTCTTCAGCATCTAAAATACTAAAAAAACGGTACAATTATGAGCCAATCATGAAGCTCAAAACCAAACTTCTGAATAATCATAAAGGCAACGCTGATCTCCAGCAGAGAAAACTACAACAAACATCTGTGATCTGAGTCATCACATCAGTTTTTAAGACATGGAAGATTTGCTGACTGAAGATTTGTTTAAAATCAGTAATTTGCATTAAGACTTTTCAAATTAACACTACTGGATGTTGGATAAAAGTCAGAAACAATAAGATGGGAAACTCCAGCTCCCTCCAGATACTGGAAATGTTGAATGAGACATTCCAGCACTGTCTCTTTTTGAGGACTCAATAGAATAGAATAGAATAGAATAGAATAGAATAGAATAGAATAGAATAGAATAGAAGACTTTAGAATAGAATAGACTATGACTTTATTAATCCCAAATTGGGAAATTTAGCAAACTAATTATGCCAAACTATTTTCCAGAAAACCAGCACATATACTCTTGAACTACACAGAGTTTATGATTTAGCATACAATTAAATGAGAAAGAAATCCCCTGTTGTGCCGAAAGACATCATTTTTCATATAACCCTGCTGTGCAGAGACATATAAAGCCGCTGGGCTCTGATCATGTGCAGTTTTGCTATCAATGCTTCCTATGTATGACCAGAGACAAATTCCTAATGCATCAAAGAACATCTGACTTAAAGATAATTCTGATTCATAATTTAGATCAATATGATATATATCCAATGCAGAGGACACCAGAAAAAAATAATGTTTTGCTGATAACATGACTGTATTGTGTTCTGGGTGATCAAAACCTGTGTCTTGTTGAATCCTGTGGAGCTGCTGATGGTTTTGAAATGCCACTGAGCTCTTGGGGTTATTTTAGCCTTCAATGTCATTTTGTCGCAGGCAGATGGTCTGAAAGGAAAAAAATGTCATTAGAGATAAGTGTGGTCCTTTGTTTGGTTCCAGCTGGGGCCCTTTTTTGCTGGTCTGGCAGAGCTTTGAAGGGCTCTAAAGGGGGAGGCAGTGGCCCACTACTGTCCCAAAATTAAGAAAAAGTTTAATCCAGCCGCCTGCCTGGAGAAACAAAGCCAAGGGATGCACATGACCAAAGGAATCCATATAAAGTTGGGAAAAAAAGTTTAATGACTACTGAACTATAACAAATAAATTGCAAAAAAAAGTTGTAAATGAATGCTGTTGATTTGTAACTATATCGTCTCTGCCACTAGAGAGAGCTAGTTACTATCCCTCCCTCTCTGTGCAGGAGCCTACAGGCTGACATGATGGGACTGCATCACAGGCATCACAGACTGCACTGAAAGAGTTTTTTAATAGTTGTTAACCGTATTAAATTAGTGACAGCAGAAATACAGGAATGTGTATAAATTTGAAAATATTGCCTAAAAAGACATTCGATGAATCAGGAAAGTAACAAACTAGCCGACGAGCTTACGTCAAGAGCGCAAAGTATAACGTCATCACTTTCTGACCATGTGATTAGTGTGGGCGCCTGTTCCATTTACTTTTATACCCCGACATAACTCGGTCGTATTTGCTGACTTAGACCCATTCATAACAAAGCCAGGAAGGCAAACATCGCCGAAATAAGATCTATAAAACACGTTATTTGGTTAACGAAGTACCGTTACACATAATTTCCAGAGTGGATACTGCTGACGCAATGGAAGGGGACTTTGAATATCAGTAAAGTCAAGTAATCGGTGTATCCCGAACAGAAAAACGAGCGCTCCCGGTACAACGCGGGAAACGTTGTTGTGTTGGTTAAGTGTTTTCACTGAAAAGCAGCCACCGAGCTAATCCTCATATTCACGGTTATCTTTATCATCGGGGTCTACAAATGCCCGTGTACGACGTTTTTGTTCCCTGTGTTCAGGCCTGAGAGAGTTCATCCTCCACACAGACCCCGTCTTTCATCTTTTGCGTGTCTGCACCGCATTTACTTTGCCGGAGCAAGAGTTAATTAGATGTTGGTCCCCGCGTTGCTGGTTAACGTCTGTCCCTGTAGCCGCCGAGCAGTTGCTAGCACAAAGGCAGGACTTTCGCTAAAAGGCTAAACCCCGAACAGTTGTGGGGGGATATGGATACGTTTCAGAAGGTGGAGAAGATCGGAGAAGGCACGTACGGGGTGGTTTATAAGGCCAAGAACAAAGTGACCGGGGAAACGGTTGCGCTGAAGAAAATCAGGCTAGACACGTAAGTTACGATAAAATGATTATCGTTTGATCTGTACGAGCTAACAGCGATGCTAACGTAACTTTTATTTTGCTTCGTTTTTTCTATGAACTTCTGATCACCTTGTTGCCCCATCAGGTTGTGCCTGGTGCTTTACTAGTTCACTATAATCACAACCTAATGAAATAACCTCTTTGCACGATTGTTTAGCTTTTGATCACAGCTACAGTTTACTAGTTTATAAATTCACATTCACCAGTGTATAATTTAACTTTTACAACCAGGTTGTTGAATTTAACTGTCCCAAACCCCTATGTAAATCTTAGCCATCACAGTTATCATCAAGGAATTATAAAGGGTGGAAATCTGCCACATAAAAACATACCAGATGTCTTCAACTTAACATCATTTTACATATTTTTGTCTGTCTAAATGCATGTAATGTATATGAGGAATACCGGGAACTATTCCCTGTATGAAAATAGTTTTGGTTGATTGGTTTGTTTCAAAGATTATGCCATTTTTTAATGGTACTTTATCTGAAATAATAGCCAGCATTCAGCAGGTGTTATAAGTGATTTGTCATTTGCAGTGTTTGACCTTTCATCACACAGGAAGCCAAATCCTTGGTGTGGTGCATATCAGGCTCTTCACTTAGTGCTTTTGCAGTTATTTAATAATAGTTTATGAAAATAACTGTTCAACCTCTTCAATGCTCTTTGAGATGTCAAAACATCAACATTATTGAATAAATTATTAGTTTTCAGTCATAATCCAAACTGTTGGGAATGAGAAATTAGTTAAAATGACATTACTGTAAGCTGAATTAAAGTAATTTGTTGTGAATTTTATCCAGGGAAACTGAGGGTGTACCAAGCACAGCCATCAGAGAAATTTCCCTTCTCAAAGAACTCAGTCACCCAAATATTGTCAAGTAAGTCTTAAATATTGCAGCTTTATCTAAATCCTGATCACAAGGTTATTATGCTACATACAGCTTCAGCTCTTTTTATTTTTTGTCATTTTGTTTCAGATTGCGGGATGTCATCCACACCGAGAACAAACTTTACCTGGTTTTTGAGTTCCTACACCAGGATCTTAAAAAGTTCATGGATTCCTCAGTCACTGGTATCCCTCTGCCTTTGGTTAAGGTAATCATGACTTCAGATTCTTTTCAACTAAGTTAATGATCTGTGTGTGTTTGGGCTGACTCATGTGTTTTTGTGTTTTTTAGAGTTATCTTTTCCAGCTGCTCCAAGGCCTGGCCTTCTGTCACTCTCACCGAGTTCTTCATCGAGACCTAAAACCCCAGAACCTCCTCATCAATGCTCAGGGGGAAATCAAGCTGGCCGATTTTGGCTTGGCAAGGGCCTTTGGAGTCCCGGTCCGCACATACACACATGAGGTAAGGTGTGCATTACACGTTTAAACATGTCCATATGCTTTTTAAACAAAGAATTTTTTAATTTCCACACTTTCTCCTTTTGATTCTTGGCACATTTTTTATGCTTTTGTTGATTGAAATTGTGTTTTTTGTCCACTGAAACTATACTAATGTGATTTATCAGGTAGTAACACTTTGGTACAGAGCACCAGAAATTCTGCTTGGCTGCAAATACTACTCCACAGCTGTTGACATCTGGAGTCTGGGATGCATCTTTGCTGAAATGGTAATGCACTCAGCCTCATCTGTCTCTAGGAATCCTTTGCATGTTGCTGTATTTGTATCTAACCAGAAGACGTCCTGCACCTCTCTGTCCACAGATCACCAGGAGAGCTTTATTTCCCGGTGACTCGGAGATCGATCAGTTATTCAGAATCTTTCGCACCTTGGGCACACCTGATGAGACCCTCTGGCCTGGAGTCACATCAATGCCTGACTACAAACCATCTTTTCCCAAGTGGGCCAGGCAAGATTTATCCAAAGTGGTGCCACCTCTTGAAGAGGACGGACGGGAGCTGCTTGGAGTGAGAATATTTTGGATTTATTCGTGTGACCTTTGTCAAACTGCTGTGTTATGCTGCATTTGATTTAAGGGTTGGAACTTTGAACTGGGAATGACGTCATATCCAAGTTGAGAGCATTCAAGTTGATCAAGACGAAAAAACTGGCAAAACCGCCATGTATCCCATTTGTTGGTCATAATTTCAGGGGCTAAACATGTTAGCAAACTGCTTGTAATGTTAGCAGAGAGACTACATCCAACACTTTTATTTAGTGTTTCAAACATGCTGCATTTTGTAAAATTAATCTGTGCATAGAAGTTACAAAGCTTTACTTTTAACTCTAATTTATGTACAGTTAAACAAGAACATTTAAACTAGTGGTGGGACTAGATAAAAAAAAATAATCTAATTAATTAGGGGTTTTGTAATTGATTAATCTAGCAACTTTTTTTCAAATTCAACCCATTTTAGTAAAAGAAATGTTATTTTTAAGTTAAGCTCTTTTAATATGAGAAAAAAATTATGAAATCGCATTCAACTGTAAATTGTAGGAAATGTAATGAGAAATATTCCAGCCCAAACTACCATTAAAGTGATATTTTAGGTACTTTTTCAAAACCTGACTGATTCTATTGCAAAAACAATATGAAACTGAGTCGAAATGCCATTTCTACTTTTACTACTTACTTACTTACTTACTCTACTACTACTTTTGGTGCTAATGTAAATTGTGATTAAAATACCTTACATGTTTTAGTTTGTTATGTTCTTTGTAATCAATTAATCATAAGAAACGTCTTAAAGGGACACTGTACCTTCTGACCACTATGGGTCATAAACCTGTAACTTTCTCTAAAACAAGACAGTCTTTCCCTTCTGGCCTCCTCAGACACGTTTTCGTCTTTTACTTTATATGGCGGAGGAAAAAGTAGCATAAAGCAGAGCCTCTGTTTTTATAGAGGGGGGGCTTAAAGAGAAGCCCTGCAGGTCACATGACCCCATTAGAGATGGACCCGCTCCTGGAAAGTTACAATGTCTGCTTTCTGAAGAGGGCAGCCTCCTCAGGGTTCCAACATGCTTCAAACACCAGATACTGACACCAGAAATCTTTGATTATTACTCAGGTTAGGTTAATGTTTGGTTCAAAAGTTACACACTGTTCCTTTAAAGTCCCACCCCTAATTTAAAAATAAATGTTTACTCTTGGTTTCAGTCACCATTGATTTGTTGGGCAGCCATCTTTACTAGGTTAGGTTGGGGTTGGTGGGACTACCCCGACTTTCTGAGTCGGATTTCCGACTTTGGGATCGTTCACTTTGTATTTCTGAATGGAAACTTGGAAAATCTGACTACCATGGACAAATTGAACGCACCATTAGGTTGTCTCTAACTAGGAATTTTAGTGTAATTTGGTTAAAAACACCATATAAAGAAATCTTTTATAATTTTTTATTTTTATTTTTACAATAGTTTTCCCTGAAATTTCTGCTCTCTCTGTAAGGACATCAATCAAGTTCGCACATGACTGAGAAGACTCTGCATTCGCTGATTACATTAACATCTTATTATAAAATATCCTGCTAATGAGATTTAGATTTAGCTTTTTACACTGAAGTAGTTTCACCATCTGATAACTTTCACTGACTTTGTCTTTTTCGTTTCATTTCATAGGAAATGCTGAATTATAATCCAGACAAAAGGCTTTCTGCCAAAAACGCACTTCTACACCGATTCTTCCGGGATGTCACCATGCCAATTCCTCACCTGAGACTCTGACGTGCAAAATAACAAAATGCCAACAATATGTAAGCAATAAGAACTGCCTTGTCTAGCTGCAGGACCGTGCCTGGAACAGAGCCAGAAACTGGACACTTCGGGATACATTGGATTTGTTGCCCATCGGGAAACGATTTGTCCTGAAACTTTTGTCCTTATTTCAGCCTCACGTTTCTATTAGTTCTCTGTGTTTAACTGTAATTTTATCAGTTCCTCAACCATACACACAACTGCCATAATCAATGTAATTAGTTGTGATTTCAGGATGTGCTTTGATTGAGTTTAGGTCCGTTTGAAGCTTTAGCATTTGCTGTTGAATTCCCCAACTTAAATGATTCGTTTGCTTTAGGATGAAGTAGGTTCCAGATTAGAATTGAGTATGATTAAAATTATTTGTGGGGCTGTGCAAATAACAAACTGAGAACTTATTAGGCCTGAGAGATGGACCGACAACTGTCAGTATCATCAGCTGATGTTAAACACCCAGAGCTAAAATGACTGCAACAGTTCTTTTCCAAGTTGATTTCTTTATTTCCATGCAGTTCTGTTCAACATTTGGGTCCAAATTATCTTGAGAGGTTTTTTAATGCGGCACCTCTGTGTAAAACTGAGGTTCAAATGTCCCATGTTGTTTAACAGTAATTGTTGTTGCCTCTTTGTTACTATAGATTTTATCCAAACTTAATTAACAATTTTTATAGAATTTATTGTTTATATACAGTTGGAAAAAATAAAGTTGTTTAAATAACTAGTTCTGTTTGTATCTGTATCTTACTAAGTTCATGTGGCTTTTGGTGCTCAGGAGCCAGAAGGTCCAGCCAAGTCTTGTGCTGGAGTCAGGTGTGATGATGAGGATGATGGTGCCAAATACCAGAGTGAGAGGCTGTTAAATCAAATGCTTGTCATGGCTCTCTGAGCTTTAATGAATAAAACAGCAGCAGTTAGCAAAAGCATCAAAGGTACCTTCTCATCAAAATCCCTTATCTTTCTGTGCCGTTAATGTTTGCAACAAAGAACATAATTATGCAATATTTACACCAACTGAAATTTCAGCCAAGTAAATGAAAAGATACATGTGAAAGCTAAATATTTATAGAGATCAAACATGATTGGTCTGTGATAGAATGTTATAAGGATTTGTATTAGTTTAAAGTTTAAATATCACCCTGTTTAGAATACAAAATATGGTACAGAAACAGTCAGAGTGCTGAACCCAGTTTAGTTTGTTTATTTTCATAATGAATAATTAAAAGGGAAATTAATCATAGTGGGAAAATAAGCACAAACAGTTGGAAATGATTATATTTAGATTTAAATAAACATGCAGTCGATTAGATAAGCGACCCAAATGGTGGTGCTGTTTGCTAATTTGAAGGTGTTTTTAATTCAGTAACAAATCTCAGATGTGGAGTAGACATAAAGTAGTGCTAGCCAGCTAGCCACATTCTGATTTTCCAGTGACACTGCAGGGGAAGAAATGATGATGCATGGTTTTTAAACATTATTGCTTCACAAACTAAACCAAAAAAAACCCAGAAGTCAAAATGCAGTGTAAAAGGAAACGGACAGAGTTGGTTAGATCAAAGGAAGTTGTTAAGACTGGTGCGTATTTTCATAAAATTTGTTTTAAAACAAGCTTAAAGTAAACAAGGAGTGTCATAGGAACAAAGACATAGTTTACTTAACTCACCAACACAGCCGTGAATACAGATGGATGTGCAGTGTGGTCTGATTAGAAATTAATCATGGCAGTCACAGGAAAATGTTTCAGACATCATAAAATATCTCGTCACTAATACAGTATTTACTCTTTCTTTTAGCCCTGGTTATTGCATTTACAACAAAATATGTAGCCTACTTAAATCAACTAATAATTTTATTACATTATTAATATAGGAAGTGATTATGTACATGGCAGGCATGTACATTTTATCACTTAATACGTTGTCTTAGGGCTGGGCAATATATCAAGATTTTTAGATATATAATGAGACTTGGTTTGTCACACAAGATTTAAAATAAAGGAATATCGTTTATATCGAGTTAGCTTGTTTTGAATTAAAAACCCTTTTTTTAGCATTCTGCACAGTTGTATCTTTGTTATGGTCATTGAAAAGTATTTTTTTTATCATTTTAATAAACATCTATTTTAATTTTAGTCCAATATTATAATGCACATGTGCTTCTGATCCTTTATAAAAGTGCATTCAGCACTTAAAAGGCTGTAAATTTGAACCATCTCTTTGTTTACATGAGCACAAGAAATTTATATCGAGATATATGTCGTATATCGTGATTAAGAAAAGAATTATCGAGATATTAAAATTGGTTCATATCGCCCAGCCCTACGCATTCATAAAGGTGAGAAAAGACATTCAAACATCTTAAATGCTCAGCAGTCAATTATCATTTTGTTGATAAAGCTCTAAAACCTTAGTTTGGATTTATTTGGCTCAAATCTCCAGCTTCTGTTTCATGAGGAGCTTGTACAGGATCTGGTAGCCGTCATCCCAGGCGTACAGCAGTTGCTCCTGCGGATTGTACTTCAGACTGGAGTGGGATCCGTAGCGTTTCGGGAAGTAAACCAGCGGCGCATCTTCATTGGTCACCATGTCGTTCACGTCGAACACGCACTGCAGGCGCGAGCGGCCGGGCTGCTTGGTGTTGTACACCACGTACAGAGTGCTGCAGATGACGAAGGCTGCCTCTGCGTTCTCCCTCGGGCAGTTCGTGTCCCACATCTGCTCGATGTCCAGCGACTTGGCGTCCATTTTAGCCAGAGAGATGTGCCTTTCGTTTTGTTTCGTGGCATAAATGGCCCACAGCCCTTCTTCGTCCATAGCTAGATCCATGATCGTCTCAGGGGTCAGGGTGTAGACGGGAACGTGGTCTTGCACAGGAAAGACGCCGCTGTCCGTCATAGATTTAGTTGCTATGTCATATTTCACCACGCTTATCTCATCTCCCTGACTTATGTAATAGATGTGGTTGTTGTGGACCACGTGTCCTGTCCCCGTCCAGGCAGAGGGCAGCTTCAGCTCGGTGGACAGAGACATGCCGGTTGAGCGGGTGAAGTCCTGCACTGTGGCAAACTCATTGATGGTGTCTTCAGCCGTCCCATTAAAAATGTAGACCTTACCAGAGGTCTTACTGGTGTCTTTGGTCCACATGCCCTTAGGCCCTCCAACGTGCTTCAGGATCTTCATGGCTTTTATATTCGAGATCATGTCGCTGCAGTCTGCAGATGAGAGACATGGACATTTACAGCGTACGGGACAGGTGGTAGAACAACAACTTTACAATACTTGTATGTTTAAAACACCCTAAATGCTGGTTTTTGGGGCTGACATTCTAACACATTTGCTTATTGATCCTAATAGTCAAACATTTATTATGCTCATTGAACAGATTCCAGTTACTTTTCTCAAGAGTATTATGAACAAGTTTGTGCTGGATTTTGGCACTGTATTTGGTCCACAGTTGGCCAAATACAGTGCTCTTAATGTTTTGCTTAAATGCTGCGAAACTAATAGCAGTCCCATCAGCAGCAGCCTATTTCTAGTTAATTCCATGAAGTTTTGCAACAAGATAAGATTTTAACAATGAGAAATGTTCCTTTAAATCCCCTTTTACCATTTCTACATGCTACTTTTGATCAAAAACAGACTAGTTACTTAATTATTTTAAGAAATAAGTCTATTATCATGGTGTTTAGGCATGTTGCCTGACTGCAGGAATGTTGCCAACAGACTGGGGCTTTCCTGTGTCGAATTCTCAGTCTGTTTTGTTTCCTACCACTTGTCCACAGACATGCCTTTTAATATGAGTGTGAATGTGATCTGGGGGTTTGTATCTCCCTGTGAACCAAATAACTCACCTGTAAGTTTTAAATATTTAGTCTTCTGCCTATCCTTCACCAGATTCACCTGCTGCTCTATAAGCTTGTCGTCCACATCAACGCACGGCTGAGCTCCGTTTTGCGTCTCCAGATAGTCCATTTCCCGCTCGACCCGGTCTACCCTCGTCCCCACACTGTCCAGACCCATTCTCAGAGCTTCTTTTTCTTTATCTAGACTCTCCAACTGCGAAACCATCTGCTGCTTCAGTTCCCGCAGCTCAGAGGCATAGCGGGTGGTCTGCTCGTGCCACAGGGAGATCCTGTCCTGTTTGGAACAAAGCTGATTAGTTTAGTCTGAATGTGAATTAAAACTGTTTGAATTTCATTGTAAATTATACACACATGTCTGTTTATGCTGTAATAGGCTATGGATATTTAAAAAAGAAACACTCAGGGGCATAATTTGGTTTAGTCTTGGTAAATACGGCACAGCGTAGGGCCACATTAAGAAGAAAAGTCATCCTTCAAACTGCCATGATCATCCCACACGTGGCAGGAATCCACCATGCTCATGTGTCTCTCAAGAAAGCGCTTTGAGCTCTCTGCCGGTTCTGCTGTGCAACACATCCTGGCATTGCCGTGGATGAAGGAAATGAGATTTCCTCTCTGCAGGTGATCGGTTACAGAGCAAAGCAAGCACTGAAGGATGTTACTGAGCTGTACTTTGTCTGGGTAACCATAACCAACCTACACTATAAATGCCTGAGATGTTTCTATAAAAATATAGCCACCAACAAGTTGTTTTACTCTGTAAAAGATGCTGGCAAAATATCACAGACTAATTTAATGTAATTAGTAAAAAATGCATCAGAATTTACATATTTACAAAGTTCATAGCTGCGCTTTTCCTCCTCACTAAGACAAGACGCTCATAGCCACAGACATGTAAAAGATCTGTAATTCCCCAGGTTTCGTCCACATCTGCATTCCATTGCAATAACCCTGAAAGTTTCCTCTTAGGGGACACTGCAGCGCAGGGCTCGGTAAGGAGGTAAAAAGAGACTTACCTCAATAGCAACCAACCTCCTTTCCAAGTAGTCAATAAGAGCTTGGTGCTGAGCGCTGGCAAAGCAGGCCAACGTAGCCAACACAACAAGTCCTTTCATTTTGAGTCGGCTCAGACGCTTTTTGGTTTCTTTTAAAATTCTGACTGGAGCTCAACAAGAGAGTGCGCAGGAGCCAGCAGATTCCCAGAGGTGGGCTGGAATGTTTTACCAAGCTGTCTGGGAGGAGCCAGAGCCATCTGGTAGAGATGGAAGCACAAAATACTGTTCGTCTTACTGTATCTGTGGCTTAAGCAACACCTCAATGAACATTTTATGAGTAAAATGAATGTAACAATGCATTTTATTTTATATATTTTTGGCTTTGTGGACATGGAACTCATTGTTTTTGTAACACGGTATAAATGCAGCTCTGCACCTAAAGTTAGGTAGGAGCAAGAAAGGGGAATGGACTTGGAGTCAGGAGTCTGTGGGGTACAGTATTCTGTATTTTGGGGAGGAAATCGGTGGGTAGTGATTATGATCCGGATGAAAAAGAAGCCACATCTTAACCTTGGCAACAGAGTATGAAGTGTTTATTCTCTTTATTAAAATGTCTGATTTCTGTTTAACACCTTTAAGCTTCAGGTGAAACCTTAAAACCATCCTTTAACCCTCTAATCTTCACACTAAGGAAAAAGAAAGAAATGTTTCTTTGCAATTTCTCTTTTCTTTTTAACAAGAAAAATACGAATAAATGGTTTTTAGCTAATAGTTGAAATTAAAGTAAAAGTAATGACAGTGAAATGGTAAAAATTTGAAACAGCAACAGGATAAACTTTTTTTTATATATTACATACTTCAACCATTTGGTAGAGACGGTTCAGCCAAGTTTATTTTATTGATAATTTTCTAAAGTTGAAAAATTTGCTCTACCAAATGGTAAAGCAGGACCACAAAGGGTTAATTTAGTCTATAAGAGCCCAAACTTAAAATATCTGGTATCTACATGGTAAGTATAAGACAAGAGTGACAATTTCCTTTTTTATTCCCAGCCCACAGTGAGAATAGAAAAATACTAGCATTAATGTTCCCATTTAAATAAGGGAGTAAATAGCCTTTTAACAGCAGTTGGCGACAGTGATGCGACAGAAATTTGCAGAACTGCGTCAATTACATTTCCCATTTTAAAGATTGTCTTCGGATCTTAAGAGCTTTGTATTCATTGTAATGTTGCACCAGTAAAATGAGAGTTTATAGAGCTTAATTTTTATTGTGTGTTTCCCAGCTCTATCCATAATAAGGGTGTAATAGGGACATCCTAACAAAAACACTAGTTAGAAGAGAGACTTTAAAGGAACAGGGAGGAAGCAGAGCTGTCTGTGGTTTGCTTTGTAATCTTACAGTTTGTCCACCTGATTACATAACTATTTTTTTCTCTGTTTCCATGGATGACTCTGAAGCTGCAGAGTAAATACAGAGCTTTTGCATATTGCTTAGTTCATAACCCTCAGTATGATATTATTACAAGTGCGTCATTCAGTGCTTTTTGTGTTTTAAATGTATCCATAAGTTTCCAGTTGAGACATGTGGAAAAAGGAACGAGATCTTTTCATGCTGTCAGAGCGTGAGGATGTGAGGGCATAATCCCTTGCTGCAGGTTTGCTGTTGGAGTGGTGCAGCTTATTTTCCTTCATGAAACCGAACACCCACCACGCCCCATACGTCTGAAGAGGTAAATGAATTTTGCAAATCAAAACAGTGTGTTATTCATTATGTAAGGACTACAGTGGAGTTGCTTTGCATGTTCATATTAACAGAACCACTGCAATGGGTCTAAGACACAAACAGTGTAATGGCTGTATTTCCATTTTTGAATGCATAGTGGCTTCTATTATTTAAACAACCTATCATCCTGGAAAGGATGACGTCAGTCCTCTATTTCTCAGTTGTTCATCTTTCCAAGAAATATTGACAAAGACATACAAAAGTCAACTGTGCTGTCCTTATTAAGAGTTATTCAGTCACATTCCTCTTTGTAAATTTTGACATCATTTCAGTTTGGGTGTACTTTTTTCTGCTTTCATGTTTCTGTTTGTTACCTTTGCTAGTGTCACAGCTCCTGCTGTAAAAGACAACATCCCCATAAAATGTTACCATATTGGACTGTAAAAAGAGCTTGTCAAAGGGGTGATGTGACCTTTGATGTGCTTGGTTCAATCTTTAATCAGATCCATTGATCTGTATTTGGTATTTGGAAAGTCATTTGATTGTGTATTTTTTGACAAACTCTCAGCAGGATGTCATGTAGCAATAAGGGAGAAATGGTACATTGTTTGGTGTTTGAAACAAGCTCACAGAATCCTGTTACACAGGCTGGAAAAGTGGGTTGGACTTCCTGGAGCGGCCATTGATTGGTTCAGGTCTTAGGTAGAAGGCGGGAGATACCTTGTTAAGATTGGCAACTTTGAATCTGAGCGAGCTGCTATGACTTATCATGACTCCACAAGTCACTTGTGGAGTCCCCCAGGGGTCAATCCTTGGACTTCTTCTGTTTCACTGACGCTCCCTTTGGATCAAATATTACAGAATTCTTTTAGTAAAGCAAGAGTTGGAAATTTTGGAGAGATAGCAAGATTTAAGAGTGGCACTTCCTGTAAGGCCAGCCCACTCCCATCAATGCACTTTTTAAAGCTGTGGCTCTTTCGATAAGCCCCACCCTGTCTCGACAATTCTTTGTTGAAGCCACACACCATCCCCCTATTTGGACTGAATGCAGGTATTGGTCAAAGTTTTTTCACATCTACAGCTCTCATTGAGGTCTGCCTTTTTTTCCTTTTAATGAATGCATAATGTATTGAATACTTTTAGGATAAACAGAGCATTTCACCCAGTATGACAAAAAGTGTTTCTGAACAGGATTACCGACTACAGGTTTAATTATCAGTTATGCAGACGATACACAACTTTATGTGTCACCAGGGCCCAGTTGTTCAAAAGATATAGTACAGATAAAAGTAATATGGATTAAAGTTATCCGGAGTAGACTGAATCTTGAAAATGGGTTGTTCATAACAACAACTGGATTACCCGATTAGATCACATAATCCAATACCACCTTTTATGTGGGTAAAACCTTCAGTTTGGGTTGTTTAAAACTTTTGGGTAGGATCAGGATACATTGGATAAGCTGGATTATTTTTATCCCAGAAGGAGGCTAAACATGGAGATGCATCTTTTAGCTGTTTTACTTCAAACCTACTGTAAAAACTTACTTACTCTATTTGCATGAAATCTGCACAGTAATTTTGAATTCATCTTTCTTTTAATTGATTCAAATGGTGATTTTTAAAAAATATTTATTCATTCTTTTTTTAATGATTTTATTGTGATTTTTGCTATTTGATTATGCCTTTTTACCACTTTTTAAAGCTTTCTTTTATCCTTTTGCAATGTTTAATGTTTTAGTACGCACTTTAAAATGTCTTTAATAGGAAATGTGCTTTATAAGTAAATTTGCGTTGCCTTGGCTGATAACTGTATCCTAAAGGCTTGGAGTTTGGCAGCACCAGCTAAGAGTTAAAATCATCTGTTTAGTCTATTATAAGATGAATCATTAAACATGAATCGCTTAAACACCTACACCAGCAAAAATAGATTTTCTAAAAAGTAATTTCTGTTCCTCTGTGAAACAGTCTAATGGCCTTATTACAGCCCTCTTTAAGCCATTTTATGACTTTACATAACATAAATAGACATTTACCTCATTCTGTGATGGGGCTCATCAGTATGTAAATATGGACCCACCCACATCTCAGCCATGAAACAAGGGCTGATTTTGCTCATGGCGTACTGCAGACTATTACATAGACACATAAAAATGTTTGGGAAATGTTCAAAAGGATAACAGCTTGGTCTAGAGCATGTTGCCTTAAAAACATAATGCAATAATGAAATCAGTGTTTCTATTCCTCACTGACAAGTATGAGATGTTCTGTAGAAATGTTCCTCCCCTGATAACAGAGCAGGACACAGATGCCTGAACAGGACCTTAAATGCAGGCTTGAATTATTTTTAAGGGTTAACCAAGGTATTTCTGTGGTATTGTTTGAATTGGTTATATATATAAAACATCACAGATTGTGTAGTAGATCCAAAGATATAATTTTATTGTCCTGGAATTTATTAACTTCTACACTATTGAGATACCAAATGTCTATCTCTGTTCTATATATCTATATATCTAGTTTTTACTACTTTTCCTAAATTACTCTTTATTTAAATTAATATCTGTCACTTCATAGCTTTATTTATTAATTACCTCACATTAAGATTATAAATGTAATACCCGACCAAATAAAATCAGTCAATAAAGTGGATCCCAACATTACCAACTGCTTTTTTATATAGAAGCATCACATGTATATTCCTGCACATCACCCTGAGGGCTATTCTGAGCTATGATTGTTTTAATTGCAGGACTTTTAACTATAAAGTGAGTATTAGTGAGTATTATACTGTGTAAATTGTACTGTCTAAATTTCACTAAATGAGCTCTTATTCAGAGCAGCGTTATTGTTTCAGGCATGCATGTCTGCAGCTGCCTTGATGCATATTAAGACACAACACCTGACACATTATCTGAGTGTATGTGAATATGTTTATAGGTTTCTCATATGTTACATTTTTCTAAACCAACTGTACAAATGTAAGGTTTTTTAATACTAAAATAAAATAAATGATAAATAAGATAGACAGAATAATTATTTTTTTTGTAACTTACAACAAATGTTATGTTTATGAAAAGCTACACCAGTCCCTATGCTCATTATCATCTGTTGTGCATGAAGATACTGTATTAGTTTATAGCTACGTATCTCCTCATACATCTGGTTGTAAAGGGCCAAGTTGGCAAACAGACATGACTATGAGTCAGTGTGCTTTTTTTCCAGTACATTTGCCTACAAGATTTTGACTCTTCCTCCGTGATTGGGCAGAGTGCTGTGAGAGGTCCTGAAAATGCAAAGTCAGGCAAATATGTCAGGAGCACTGTCGGGATGAGAACTGAGGGTCCCTTATTATCAGACAGGAAATCAGCTGTTGAATGATCACATGAGCGTGCAGGAACCTCGTACAAGATAGGCTGGTATGTATTGTTTTATAATAAATCGTGAGCTTTATCATTGCATTTTATTTGATTATCACTCAGTTTATCAAGGCATGGGGGTTGGCCGCCTTTAATCTTGAATTTGTATGCTTGGTTTCCTTCTCCAGAAAAACTGAAGGAAAACGCTGTGGTGAAAGTGAGTGCATCCAGGCATCATGGAGTATACGTTCAGAGCAGTAACTCATAACCCGGGGATTATAATCTGGAGAGTTGAGGTAGTTTGATTATAACTTTTTTATCAGCTGAATTATTTAATGCTAATATATCTTCTCCCCTCTCTGAGATGCAGGTTTAGTTGGTTAACGTGAAAGTAAAATGATCCACTTCTTCTCTTTGGGCAACAGAAAATGGAGCTGGTCCAAGTTCCTGAGAAATCTTGTGGAAACTTTTATGAGGGTGACTGCTATATACTTCTGTCTGTAAGTCTGGAAACATGAATCATTACAGTCCTGGCTGTCTGGACTGCATGTTGTTTAGCTTTAATGAATGAATAATCAACAAGCAGCTCTTTTTTTTAGATATTCTAGCGCCTTTCTTCAGGCTTCATCTTCGCTTTGGTTTTCATTAGACGCAGAAGGTGAAGAGCTCCTTGATTTATGACATCCATTACTGGATTGGATCTGAGTCCTCTCAGGATGAGCAGGGTGCAGCTGCTGTTTACACCATCCAGCTTGATGAATTTTTAGGCTCCACTCCAGTTCAGCACAGAGAGGTTCAGCACCATGAGTCTGACACTTTCAGGGGCTACTTCAAACAGGGGATAATGTGAGTGAAAAATCTCAGCACCAAAGCTCCTTACAAAAAGCAAAAAAAGATAAGCATTTCTTTTTTTGTTCAGTTACAAAAAAGGTGGCGTTGCAACTGGCATGAGGCACACCGAAACCAACTCCTATGATATTCAGAGACTGCTTCACGTTAAAGGAAAGAAAAGAGTGATTGCCAAGGAGGTGAGCCAGGTTTCTCTGCATGTGGTTTATAACATTATGAGACAGAAGGCGTCGCGTAGAAAGAGTCCTTTATGCTTTAATGTGTTTCAGGTGGAGATGAGCTGGAAAAGTTTCAACCTGGGAGACGTGTTTCTCTTAGACATTGGCAAGACAATCGTTCAGTGGAACGGGCCAAAGAGCAACCGGCAGGAAAAACTTAAAGTAAGATTTCTTTGAGTGTATGGATGTTTGCATCGTTAAGGATTAATAATAAAGAATAAGACTGGCGTGTGCTAGGCTATATAGAAAACATGTGGGATTGCAGTTAATTTGCTAAACATAACATTTATAACAGAAACCTATAGATCAAGATATAACGTATGAATGTAGATTTACAGTACTTTGCTCTATAAGTAATCTGAGCATTTGCTCTTTCTGGAGAGTCATGGTCATGCACAGTTAAAGCTCATTTGCTTTTTCCTGAAGGAGGCTGTGCAAGACGGCGGTATATGACTGAAATGCATTAAGAATTAAACTTAAAGTCACAATTTAAAAGTTTCTTTGATTTATCCAAGTCATGCTTCAGGTGATTCATTGATATTTAGGCCATTAATAGGTTAACTCATCACAGGAGATATATGAGATCTAACAAAATAAATAACACAGGCTGAAATAAAACATCACCAAGATACCTCTGACACACTCAAAGAAAAATATCAATTAAAGAAATAACAGAGACTGGCAGAAAATTATTAGAACATTTAACCTTAAAATTATAGATACTAATGGAAGATTCTGGAGAATATTCTCTATAACTTCACAGAATGAGACCACATTTACAGACAACAGTAAATTTATTGTTGCATATTCTCTTAAATTCATAGTAAATCATTTAATATAATCTATTCCAAATAATTTATCAACTTATCATCCAATATAATTTTCATCCTCATTGACACAGATAAAGATCAGCAGTGGCTTCCTGTAGTGCCCACTTCACTCATGGTGCCAACTCTAATGTGCAGATTGAACAGAACATCCCAGCTACATTGTCTAAACATAAACATAACACGGCAATAAAGAATATTACTCAAATTGTGAAATCACAAAAGGGGAAATTCCTGCTGAATATTGATTTCCCATTGATTGAATATTGAATATTGATTTGTGGTCTTTGCACGGTTGCTTGGATCAGTGAATCTGGTGTTTGTTTTTCATTAAGATGCTAAGCTATGTTTTTGAACTTTGAGAGTAAAGAAGAATCTCAGATGACTCCAAGACGCAGGACTTCAAATATGATTAAATCTAACAAGGGTTCTTGTTCCCAAAGTAGAAAGTTTAAAAAGTATGAGTAAAACTACTGTGAAAAGTGGACTTAGCCCTATTTTTACAGACTTCTCAGAGTGCAGGATGTTTGCTCATATGTGGTGGGGACACTCCAGCTATAATATTGATTAGAAAAGTTAATTTAAAAAAAATTTGGAAAAGTGAAAAAATAACTTTTTTTTACACCTAGCAGCACTCCAAGCATCTCATGTTTCATTGAATATTGATTAACCCTTTAAAGCCCATCCCAAGAAAAACTAGAGAGAAAAGTCCAGTTTTTTTAAAATTTGAAGTCTTTATTTAGCCTTTTAACAAAATGTGGGAAAAAATTAACACATCTTTGGGGGGTATATTTTTAATTTATTATCGTTTGACATGTCAAAATTATTGTATGTAGTCTTATGCTTCCTGGTATCCAATAAGGGACAGAAGACAAGTGAAATATTGATACGGTGGTTTCAAGTAAAGTTTTTACCTAAAGTGATGAAAAATGTCTCAGAAGCTGTATGAATCAAATATGATTTGTTTGACTTTATAAAAGGACAAAGGAGTAAAATCACAGTGTTAAACGTATAAGCAAAACATGTTGAGAGCCTTAAAGTGCTGCTGCATGTTGTTACTGACAGTAAAAACTAGTGTGGAAAGAAAAAGCCTATCAATAAACAGACACTACGCTTTCACAATACTCTTCACCGTATCTGTGCTGTACCTCTGCCTCTCAGGGCATGTTGCTGGCTAAAGACATCCGAGACAGAGAGAGGGGAGGCCGGGCAGAGGTCAAAGTGGTCGAGGGTGATGCTGAGAGCAACTCTCCTCAGAGCATGGAGATCCTGAAAAGCATCCTAGGAGAAAGAACATCCGAGCTTACAGATGGACCTCCTGATGAAACCGCTGACCAGGAACAGAAATCCAAACTCACACTTTACCAGTGAGCTGCTCCGGGAGAGTAAAGTGAAATGTCTTATGGCTGAAAATGTTTAACATTGTTAATTTGTTTACGTGTTTGATTTCAGGGTATCAGATGCTGATGGTCAGATGAAAGTAGCAGAAATTGCAACACGACCACTGGTTCAGGATCTGCTCAATCATGAGGTGAACAAATGAAGAATAGCTATTCTATGTGTTGCTACTTATAAAAGCACACCTATGTTAAAGTTCTCATTTAATCGTGTTAGGATTGCTACTTCCTGGACCAAGGAGGGATGAAGATCTTTGTATGGAAAGGGAAGAAAGCAAACAAAGCAGAAAGACAAGCCACCATGGCCAGGGCTTTGGTGAGTGACGCCATATCGTTAGCTTGGACTGAACTGATCTAGCATTTTATTTTCACCGTTACATTCGGCAGGATTTCATCAAAGCCAAAAACTATCCATTTACTACAAATGTGGAGACTGTAAATGACGGGGCAGAGTCAGCTCTCTTCAAGCAACTCTTCCAGAGGTGGACTGTGAAGGAGCAGACTCAAGGCCTGGGAAAAGTGAACACAAGAGGAAAAATTGGTATGTGGCAATTCATGCAGTAAAATAAATTATTTATTTTTAAAGGGGAAGAAAAAAACATGCAGAACAATCACTTGTTTGATGACTTTGGATTTTGTTTTAGCTCACATCACACAAGAGAAGTTTGATGCCTCACTGATGCACGTGATGCCTGATGTTGCGGCACAGGAGAGAATGGTGGACAACGGCGCAGGTCAAGTGGAGGTACAGTACATGCAACAATCCACGGTGACTCCAGATTCTGTTTGGTAATTTTTTTGTTTCATGACACTAGAAAGATATTCTATACACATTCCAGCTCACTATCATCCGAACCGTACATTTAGATTCAGTCAAAGCTTTGCCAGGCGCTGCATATGCTGAGCTGAAGCAAGCACAAGCAGAAACGTTGGCAGCAAAGATGGTCCAAGTTATCAAAGTTATTGCCAAAGCTTTCCTGTAGTTGGACTAAAGATGCAATATGAAGAATATCAGATTATTGCTCCAGGTGGTGGAGATTCGTTAGAAGATGACCCAACAAGAGTAGGGGGCAGTCTGACAGTAACTTCATGTTGTGTTGTTAAAAAAAAGAAGTATTTTCATTCTAACCAATATAATTTTAAAACCCCCCAAAGTTGCTCCTGTACTGCTGCTAGTGTCAGTTAGGGATCTTATGATAACAGATTTTCTTCACAACATTCAGACTACAAATCTCCATGTTCCTGTCTTGTGTGGTGGTACGGTGACGTTTGTCAAGCACATTTCTGGAGCCATCGCTGCCCATCGGTGTCCTGAGGCTGAGAAACCACACTTCACATGTTTTCCTCCAGGACTCCAGCTGGTTTCTCTTTGTGCACACCGGCTGGTGTATATGTCCGCTGTGGCTGATTCAGAAAAGAAAATACAAGAAGACATTATCAGAGGAAGAGAGGAAATGACAAAAAGAAAGGGACAAAGCAATGGATGCTTATTTTGGCTGGAGTGAGCTTACAGTACAGTTCAGTTATTTTAACTTCTAAACCATCCTCAACAATCACACTTTGGTCATCTTTTTTTAACCATAGAAATCCAACAAAGATGACTTCATCCATTTTTTCAGTGGGAATAACTCTTCCTCTGCCGTACTTTTCCACTTGGATATGCCTCTTCTGCAACTTGCATGGAAATTGGCAAATTTTTCATGGCTGCAACCCACATACTCAAATTTGTTGCTCATTCCATGAATTCCTTTTACTTACAAATGTGGTTCCATTTAAAAGGGAAATATATTGGCCTTCCAACTGTATATTTTCCAAGAAACATTGAGGAAGAAATAATCAGCTAAACACATATTTCCTCACTTTTTGTGCTAGGTTTAGGTGTAAAGATGTAGGGGAGACAGGGAGTCACCATGATCATATCTGTGGAGGAAATATGACAGAAAAACATTATTGAACAGCTGTTTTTAGAGAGGAAATACATGGATCCCTAGAAAATACTGTTTTGTTATTCAAATTTGGGCTTGGACATGTTTAGATATCAAGCTTCACTCTCATCATTTCCAGCCATTAGTCCACAAATGTAAAATAACCTGTTACTCTCCTTTGTTTTAAATGGTCCATTTGCCATGTTTGGTGGATGATCTTGGATTAAACACCACTGGGTTGCCTGCACATTTTTTAAAAGGACAGGAACAACCTTTTGGCACCTGATTCAGAGTTCCTTCATTTCTTTCTGTATCAAGGTGTGGAGGATTGAAAATCTGGAGCTTGTGCTCGTGGACCCTCAGTGGCATGGATACTTCTATGGAGGCGACTGCTACCTGATCCTCTACACTTACTTGGTGAACAACAAGAAGTGCTATCTGCTCTACATTTGGCAGGTGAGGACACATTAATATGTCAAACTAAAATGCTAACTTTAAACAGTCCTGCATTATTATGGTACTACATGAAACTACTCTGTCTCATAATTTTTCAGGGGCGCCACGCCTCCCAGGATGAAGTGGCAGCTTCAGCATTTCAGGCTGTGGACTTGGATCAGAAGTACAATGGGGAGCCAGTTCAAGTCAGAGTAACAATGGGCAAGGAGCCGAGACACTTCATGGCAATGTTCAAAGGAAAAATGGTCATCTTTGATGTAAGAGTCTTGGATAAACTATTTTCTATTAACTTCTGCTCATCCACAACCAAATAGGCCTGATTATGCACTACCATATTTCTCTTTCCTGTTAGGGGGGCACATCTAGGAAGGGGTCCTCTGACCCCGAGCCTCCAGTAAGATTGTTTCAAGTTCATGGTTCTGACTCATCAAACACAAAAACCATTGAGGTTCCAGCCCTCTCCAGCTCTCTGAACTCCAACGATGTATTTCTACTAAAGAGCCAATCAGGAATTTATCTGTGGTGTGGAAAGGTAAACAGGAAATCACCCTCTTCTATGATTTAATTAGTATTTTGTGCATCTTTATGTTCAAATCTGTCAAGTTACCTTTATTCACAGAGCTCATTTAAATCAGTAGACTTTAACTCAGTGTTTTACTTTCAAATATGAGAAGTATGACATAATGGAATAGAAACAATATCAATATGGATCACACTAAGCACTAAAATAGTTAAGACAAAATATGAAAACAACAATAATTCAGGATGAAAGTGGATTAATAAAAGCTGCAGCCAGTGAACCAGTTCAAGGGGAAAGCTGGAAGAAATAAAGCTAATTTCAGAAACATAATTTAAAAAATACAGAAGAGAATGAACTGTGGAGGAATTATCCTTTATTAGCACCTCAGGAGTAAATGAATGAATGAATGAATGAATGAATATATGAATGAAAATTTTACATTGTAGCAGCAGGTTAAAAAAATGCAGAAAAAAATAAATAAGTAAGATTCAGAATAAAATCTAAGAAAAATGTGTCTTTTTTAATGCTATTATAAAAAGTAATTGATTATCCACGTATATATGGGAGTTAGTTTTTTCTAATTCCAGTTTGATTTATATTGTTGCCTCTGCATTTCTTTGACAATAATAATTTTAGATAATGTCATGTCCTTTAATTATATAATGTATCAGCAGCAAAGAAAACATGGACATTTCAACTTACTGATGCACATTGCCAGATTCTCCATCAGTGCTCTTTAACAATAAGTCAGTTAATTTTGTCTCATGAAACAAGGCAACTTTATCAAAATAAATTAACAGAATATAGTAGTTAAACTAGTATCTTTGTCCATAGATGACAGAAGAATGAAGTCATCATTTTAAGGTAAAAATTGAAATAACAACTGGCAAGTTTTGTCATTTGCAGCTGCTAACAATCACCAGGGATGGAAAAGAGCATATCTTTTTTTTTGTGTGTAAAATGATTTCTGGTTTATAGTTGTTAATAGATTGAAACACTAAAAAAGATTTGAGGAAATTAAAGCATTAATGACATTTATTCAACATCATATAAGCAGCTGAAGGTGTAACTGCTCAGGTGTCCACTTCTTTGAGTTAGATGTACTTTAAACTGTTAAACTTACAGCGGGAAAGAAGGCAGGTTGTTTTTTTTTATTTTCAGTAAAATGCGGATCATTTGCAGACACTACATGAAATACTCCTAAAAATGAAAGTTAGGATCCACATCAAATTTTATGAAACTGGATTGTGGCACCAAACAGGTAACAGGTAGTTTGTTTTTATCAGGGCTCCAGTGGAGACGAGCGAGCCATGGCAAAAGAGGTGAGCTCCGTGGTTAGTCGTGGTTCACAGGGAGGCTCTGAGGAGATTGTGGCAGAAGGCCAGGAGCCTGTTGAATTCTGGGAGCTGCTGGGAGGGAAAGCTCCGTATGCAAGTAACAAGAGGTAAATGATCCGTACTTAGAAGCCTCAGGCCTGCGACAGCCGTATTTTGTCTGTAAAGCACAATCCTACCCCTTCTTCTTCTATAGATTGCAGCAGTCAGTTTCAGACTACAAGCCACGGCTGTTTGAATGCTCAAATAAGACGGGCCGTTTCATCGTGACTGAGGTGACTCATTTCACACAGGATGATCTCAACGAGGACGATGTCATGTTACTTGATACGTGGGACCAGGTAGGATGTAGTATATCTAACCAAAGAAAACTGACTTCTCGATTTTTGTGTCAATTTCTTGAACATGATCTTGATCACATTGTTTTTTATCCCCCTCGTTCCTGGCATCAGGTCATTCTCTGGATTGGAAAGGACGCCAATGAAGTGGAGCGCAAAGAAGCGGTGGTCACAAGTCAGGAGTACCTGCGCACCCACCCAGGGGAGAGAGATTCAGAAACCCCGATCATGTTGGTCAAGCAAGGGTTTGAGCCACCCACCTTCACTGGTTGGTTCACAGCTTGGGATCCCTTCAAATGGAGCGTGAGTTTAATCATTTAGAAAAATGAGAATTTTTATTTAACCCAATGAATCAAAAACTTAATTGAAAATGTTTCCTTTTTCAGGGAGGACACAGTTATGAGGACCTAAAGAAGGAGCTGGGAGATGAAGCAATGCCTGTTCAAGTTAAAACTGTACGTTAAAACTAATTTCTTTCTGGGACTTTAAAAGAATTAGTTTCTGCAGATAGAGTTTAAACTTTAGGGTTAGTTGTTATTTATGTACAGAAGCTGTAGAATGGCGTCATATATTCAAGTCAATATAATATTTGTTATTTTTTCCTACCAAAACATCAAAAAACGAAAAACAACATTTTCAACCAGAATGATCCAGGCAAGAAAAATCTTAAATTTTTTGCTTTTGGGTATATCTTTGATCAGGAATAAAGGACAAAAGCAATTATTAAAAAATATTATGCTTTAGACCTACAGTTTATAAACACACCAATTCTAAAACTAAATGTATAAATTGATGAATAATTGTAAAATAATTAAATGTACCAACAAAAATATGGTGAATTGGCAAATCAAAAAGTGTATTAACTGAAAAATGTATGAAAATGAGAAAATGTATTAATCAATAAACTATGATTTATCATCAAAAAAGACATTTGCATTTATATAAATAAATGCAACATTTATATGACTTCTGGCTGTGTTTTATTTGTTTTTCATTTTGGCCATTTTGGCCTTCCATACATTAAAATGAGTGTATTTATACCTTTAATGTGATTTTCCAGGACCAGAGCCCTGCTGAGACCAAAAAATACTTCCAGCCTTTTCCTCCAGATGCTTTGGTCAACAAGTTTGCCGGTGATCTGCCTGAAGGTGTAGACCCCTCCCAGAAAGAGGTGTGTATTTGTATGGTATATATTCTTCATATGCCACGAGATTAACTTTTAAATTGTTTTAATTACTGTAGTTAGTTTATCAGTTGATCTGATTGTCAAAAAAATGTCTCATACAGTCTAATAAAGCCACCAGATCTCCTCTCTGTAGCTGTTAAGTGTGTTTGTTGCCTGAACCACCCTGAGCAGAGAGTATACTTTTTTTTGTCTTCAGGGATCAGTAAAGACAATCTTAATTTGAGCCACAGAAAGTGTTGAGTCATTATTCTTTTATAACTTTGATCCAGTTTCAAAAATTCTGGACCAATAAATACAAGTGAAACCTTTTTTTTGTTTTTCAGAAATATCTCTCGGATGCTGACTTCATCACCGTATTTGGGATGAACAAAGATGACTATGCAAAGCTCCCACAGTGGAAACAACTGAACGTGAAGAAAGAAAAGGGGATGTTTTGATGATATATTATCCATATTTAAAATAAGTAGTTACTGTTAAGAGTAACCACTAAGATTATCTCAGTTTTATTGATTGCATACATATATGGGTCTCCATTAGGGTGCACTCTCTTTTTCTTGTTATCCAAATCGTTCACCATTTCTGAATCCAAACCCACACTATTAAATTAATTCTTGTAATTTGAGAAATGGTTTTGTATTATTAAAAGAAATGAATAGAAACAAAGACTTGTTTTGTAAACTTCTAATCATTCAAACTCTAAACCAATAACAGTTCTGAAATCATTTTGAGTTTACCCTTGCCATCTGTTGGCCAAGTGATGTAACACATTTCATTTAAGGCATTTTACATTTTCACATTTTCATGACATCACGGAAATTTCAATTATCAAGCATATTTTTCAAACATCAATATAAGCAAAAACAAACGAAAATCAGGATAATTTGCTGATTTTATTTTTGATATTTGATGTTTCACCAGATGTACATTTCAAAGCTCAGAAAACATCAAAGATAATCAGACCCAGAAAAGGCATCAAACTATTTGATTACATGATAAACTGTCAAAAAGCCTGCAAACTGCTTACGATGCCAAGTGATATTTAAAGGATATATTTCGGTAACCGCAAACAAAATCCCTTTGACCCAATAACATTGTTGACAGAGGTTCTTATTATATAATAAGATATGTCTTCAAATGATACGGCGCGATAGTTTAATAACTGACCACAGCGCTGCTCCACAGCACGAGTTATCTTAAGGAGGAAAAACAGCAACATGTCATCAGAGCAATCTTGTACATCTCGTCACCAATAGAGCAAATAATCAGTATGAAACAGGAATGTGAAAGAAAATTTTCAAAAAGGCAAATTAGTGAATATATAAACATTTTTATGCGGCTACAAACCAACAATGCGTCGTGATGTAGTCACAAGTAATTCAAGCATTTTCAAGTATCCATAAATGAAAAAGTATTGATATAAAAAGATTGTTTTACCAAGATTAACCATTTAAGTCCAGCTTGATACTGGTATTGTTAAAAAAAATACTTCCAAAATTAATTTCCCTTTAAAAACACTTTTTGCAGGAAATGACATATAAATGGCATAAGACTGTTGAGTGCAAGTACTAATATGAGACAGAAAATCTTATCTTCAGTTTGTAAAACAATCAGATTTTACGTGCTCATGCAAAGGTATGACAAAAGGTGAAATGGTTACAGTTGCTTTTCAGCACCTAAGAGATAGGGGACAAGAGCTAAAAATAAAAAAACAATGTAAAATAGAAGATGGATTACAGCAAAGAGTAATTTCTGTAAGTTCTACTAAAAGGAAAAAAGAAAATGTGCAAACATAGCCCCCAGTATGGCTAATTTATTTATCATATACGTGTTTGGTTGCAAGAGGAATGCTGTTTTTTATGCATTTTGACAAATATGTTGAACATTACAAGCTCTTTAAAAAGTGCAACTGCAGCCAAATCAAAATCTGTAAAAAAAAATTCAGAACAAAAACAACTAAGATGGACTGTATAAAAAAGTAAACAGACTGCGTTTTGTTTTACCTAAAAGGACTCCTACTAATTCTAAGTATCTGGTGATCTTGTAAGGGTCACCTACAAACATGATCTTCACATGCTTAAAGTGAAGCTGTGTAATATTAACAGGGAATCTTGCTGTGGTTCCAAACAGCAACATTCCTGTCCAAATACTTACAGAGCTCACTGTAATTTTGGATACAGACAAATCCAGATTTGTCCGGGAAAGTGTCAGGGTGCCTTTTTCAAATAAAAAATGAAAAAGCACCAAAACTGTATTTTTCCAATTTTAGTCACATATAGAAAACTACAATAAAGTTAAGATAGATTTTTTTTTAAAATGCTTGACTAAGAAAGTAGTGAAATGATTATCCAGATAATGAATAATTCTGAACCTGAGTTTCTGTTGTCAATATTCTACTACAGTGTTTCAATTATCGACTTTTACTTGTTAAACTGCCAATCATCATTCTTCAACAATCAATGATTGTGACTAATGAAACAAAGTCACAAAGAAACAGTTGTGATTAAAATACTTTAAATCCTAAATTTAAATATATTTAATTTACTCACGTGACAAAGAAACCAAATTCTGACCTTTAAGCAGCTAAAACTAGCAAATGTTTTCATCATTCTTACAGCAAGATTGCAAAACCTTAAAAAATAAATCTAATAAAAGTAGCTAGTAGTCAGTTTTTCTTTGATTAACTAATCGATTTCTGACCGAAGTTGGAGTAAATATTGATAACTGTAATAATAACATCAACCTGATAATCAAAGTAGTCTTGAAATTGATCAAATCATCATTTATCTTTGACCTTTTGCTCAGCTGGAATTAAGACAAAATACAGCCATCAGGGTTTTTGGGGTCATGTGTGTCGCTCCCATCAACCTCACGGCTGTTTGGGGGATTTTTCTCTGAATCATCGGGCAGCTCTTCATCACCTGGAAAGATCCTGTCCTGCTCCGGAGTCTCAGCAGATGCATCCTCATAGGCACTTATGCTGTCTGAATCGTTCCTGTCTGGAGAAGGATCTCGTCCGCCCTCCGTGTGGCTTTTATAAGGCCTTCGAAGGACTCCATCGATGGAATCTAGGTTATCCACCGTGAGGGAGGGCAATTGGCCCACGGGCTGACTGACCATCATCCGCACCTTCACAGGGACACTTTCTGTGTCTTCTGCACCTGGCCCACCTTTATTTGCCCATGCTAGCCCACCAGCACTTCTGCAAGATTCACATAGAGGAGAGTTTTTATCTTTTTTCTCTGCAGCTCTATCCACTTGAACAGCATCGTTTTTTATTTGGTGTTCCTGTCTTGTCGCGTCTTCCGTCATGTTCGCTGGAGCAGATTTTCCATTATTATTTTCCTGCAGACAAAATTGACATTTTCAGTATGTAAAAAAAAGTACTATTTGCATGTGTGCATTGTCATTTCTCTTTTTTTTAGGACAGGACAATGTTATGTAAAAATAATATAAAACATGGTGGTTTCAGCTTCTCCAACAGCTTTTCTTATGACAAATTGGTACTAGGCCTTTTATTTTGCTTTGAACACTTTGACATAGCTATTCGATGACATTTTACAGGTTAAATATCTGATGAGTTAATCATTATTAATAATGAAAATCTTCTGATCTTCATCACCAAACTACAGTCATCATACTAGAAACTTATTGCATTGTTAAGCTAAAAGTTTGTACTGTATGATTCTAACAGTCGAGCTATACACCATGAGCACCTGAGGCATTACAGAGCATCACAGCTCATAATATTGTTTATTGTTTTATTGGGATCCCCATTAGCTGCCCATTTAATGGCTGCTAGTCTTCCTGGGGTCCCTTAAAAAGAAAGAAAAAGCAAAAAGTTATTGAACATACAGAAGAAGCAGAAAAATATACATATATAAACATACACACACACATGCATACACATACACTATTTAAAAGACGTACAGCAATACGATTATACAATAAATCAATATCAAAGCAAAGAAAATAAAAGAAAAATAGATAGTAGTAAATCATTACAATAGATGTAATGATCTACTCCATTTCTTCAATCAAATATCATTACAATATCAAAGCGTCTAAGAGTAATCAATAAGAACACACCATAAAACAACCAACAACAAGAGGGTTTCTATAAAAATATGTTGTACTAATGATATTTATATGGTCATCTGCAGTAACTGCCATGTTAATGTTTTATTCAATTTGTTCTTAGTTTTGATTAAACGTATCGGTCCAGGAAGCTGATTCCAAAGGAATATGGCTCTATAAAGTACTGTAGACTTGAGGGAATTGGTCCTAGGATGTGGAAGTACTAAACCACCACTAAGTGCCTGTCTGGTCAGGTATCCATGAACGTATTCAACAAATCGTAACTTTCCAAAAAAAGAAAAAGGAAGTTTGTTCAGTAATGCATTCCAAATAAATAAGATAAGCCGTACATGAATTTTTTTAAGCACTGTGAGCTACGAGAGGCGCTCATACATTAGAGGAACACTGGTCTTAAAGGAGCACTGAAGGACTGCCCTAGCTGCCCTATTCTGGGCCACCTGAAGTTTGTGAAACTCCTTCTGCGGTGCAGATGACCAATGACTGCAGATGACCATATGACCCATAGGTGTCCCCGCCTTATTTTCTTTGAAACCTTGAGAATATTTTATGCAAATATTGTAAATCTGAGTCTTGTCCTTTGATAAAGCTAAAGTTAAATTAACACAGTCTTCCTTTTTTTGGGAAAACAGGTACATTGTGTTGACATAAATCACAATGGCTTTGAATGTTCAAAGCCTCTGGGACCCCCGTGTTCGTCGGGGGACCACCAAGGGATCCTGGGCCCCATGTTGGGAAATACGGATGTAAAGGACCAGAGAAGATGGAGCTCATTACCTCTGCTGCAAATGAACAGGTAAACATTGGGTTTGGTGAAGAGTAAGTCATTTTTCGGGATGACAATACATCTTGCCAGAGAACAAAGAGCATTCAAGTTGTTCTTCAGGAAACGCTGATAGACTCAGTGACACATTCATCTTACAATCTGGATTTCAATCCAGTAGAAAATTTATGATGGAAATTGAGAAAAATGGTCCATGACACGGCTCCATCCAGCAAAGCTGATCTGTCAGCCGCTACACGAGAAAGTCGGACTCTGATTGATGAAGAAGATTGTTTTCCATTAGTGAAGTTCATGCCTCAAAGAATTCAAGTTGTCATGAAAGCCAGAGCTCTCTGGGTACTCAGGCTTCCTCCCGCAGTCAGAAAACATTCATGTTAGGTTATTTGTTAACTCCAAAAAGACCATAGGTTTGGCCTGCGTGTATCCTGACAAGTGGGATAACATGCTTTTTTTCCCGTTCATGAAATCCTGATCCCAAAAAAGGGAGTTAATTACACAATCCTGTTACATTTATTTATTTATTCATTCATTTATTTATTTAAGGAATATTTTCCAGAGGTTATCTATCTTTCTGTGTAAATATCCCAGCCACCTTCATCCAAAGGACTATAAAACATGTATTAATAAATAATTAATAATAGTAATAAATAATAAAGACATATTATAGGAGAATTTCACTTTTTTTTTACCTGGGGTCTGTTTTCATCTTTCCTTTCATACATGTGAATGATGGAGAAGGAACGTTGAAGATCGCTCCAGTATTTAGCCGGGCAGGCAGCTAGCAGCACAGCTAATGATAAGTATAGGGCTAAAACCATTCGCACTAAAACCATCCTTTTTCCTACACTGAAGTGCTCTGATAGTCTCAACGAGTGTCTGAAAATGTAGAGAGGAGAGAAGAACGAAAGTATCAAATAATATAGGTAGTTAATAAAAGAGAAATATACAGGTGATCCAAGAAAGAATTCAAGATACCAGAAGGCAGAAGTGGTAAAGTCAAACATATGCAACAAAAGAAATGAAAAACAAACAGTTTTCAGGATTTGTGTATAGAAAACAGACCCATTGTCGCTTAAAACTGATGAATCCTGAATCACTGGGAAATTATCTGTTTTACCTGGCGATTGCTCTTTTAGTTTCAGGTAGTGGAATCTCCCACCTGTGTTTTGACGCGAGTTATCGCATCAAAACAGTTGGAAACAGACAATGACACAGACACCAAAACAAAGCAATCGCAAGGTAATACAGATACTTTTGTTCAGTTCTCCTCTCTAGTACGTTGTCGGAAACTCGTTGAGACTATCAGAGCATTTCAGTGTGGAAAAAACATCTGCCAGTGATGCATTTTAGAATATTTATTATTGAGAAAAAAACACAAATGTAAACCATGTTTCCACCAATAATTACCTTATCATTTTATTCATAGCATTTAGACGTATGAGGCACCACATTCATGCATGCAAAACAATTAAAACATTTTGAATGAAAGGCAGCTGGTTTTTCTGCTCTCGGAGACTCTTGAAGTCTAAGCAACATACCAATATTTTAAAAACTCTTTTTCTTTTCACCGTATACTGTATAATATGCATTGCTTTGGGAACATACTGGCATCAATCCATCACACCATCCATAATCCATGAGAGCTTTTTTCTCTGTGCCATCGGACCTCTATTCTATCATCGACTGTATATTTTCTGTACATAAACCACAGGAATGATGTGTGGTGCTGGAGCTCTGCAATTATCCATCTCTTGCAGAAGATGACACTCAGACAAATCTATAATCACCTCCACACTCATCCGCACCCAAAGCAATGAAATGCCGTCCCTTCCTTCTGCTTCGAGGGAAGGCGAATATTTCAGACAGTTTTGCTGATGTGCTCATCCAGAGAGACTCAGGATGGATGAACAGTCACCATGGCGATTCAATGTCTCACTCAAGGACACACTGGCATACAGCCAGTCGAGCTAAAGTGCTTGTGGGGAAAAAAGGCACATCAGGCTCTACAGGCACAAATGATATGATAATGAAAACTACTTGCTGTTTAACTGAAAACTACAATGTAGATAATTGATGATCTTTCTCTTTCCACTGACAATAAGCCCTAATGAAGCCTCATGTTTTCAAAAAGCAAGTTCAGGATGACTCTTATTACAGCTGACAATAACTTCTGACCTCTTTGTGGGGGATCACTCACAGAGATCAGCGGGAAGACTGAAACATCCTGTAGTGAGCACAGAGTTTGCAGACAGTCATCAGGAGAGCCTGTTGCTGTTTAAACCTTCAGGACTGTACCATCAGACTCCAGAAGCGTGGGGGTGGGGTCACTTCCGGGGAGTTTCCTGTAGGGATGAGCTGTGAGTAGGAGGGGTAGTGTACTTGGCCTATGTGTGTGTGTGTGTGTTTGTGTGTGTGTGTGTGTATGGATGGGGGGGTCGTGAGCTTGAATCCTAATCCCTCAGGTTTGGCTGCAGCACGGCCTTGGGATAAACTGTCATGTATGCTGTGAACATTTGAAAATGCTACTTGGACTTTAACATTTTTTTAAAAAAATGTTCATGATTTTCTTTTTCAGAAGTTTTTTTTTTCAACATAACAGGAATGCCAACTATGGTAAGAAAATCTTTTTATTTCTGTTTATTCTTCTGTTGCAGTATGATGTTTAACAAGATGTTGTGTTCCATTAATAAGTGAGGAAGTGAATATACAGGACATAGAGAAGATAGCTGCACTTAATATTTTATGTGAACATATAAAAATATGTTTTTATGTTTCATGTGTTGCAACACAATCTGAAAACAGCATATTTTCAGTTAGAAATATTTTCCGCATATATAAACATATTCCATAGATTTTAAAAAATGCCTCACTTTGAAAAAAGCAATACATTGATAAATGTACTGTAGCGGTGTGTTTCCTGAGAGTCAGACCTTTCAGCACGGAGGACACTTTCAAACCAGCTTTAATGTTCACCTTGTACCTGTCAGAAGAATTTCTGCTTTACTAGATGAGCAACAGTGTCGTGCAAGTTATTGATCTAGATATATCTTTGAAAGGTAAACAGGAAGGCTTTTTACAGATATCATGCAGATTGTCATTTGACCTCTGGGAACCACTTAAGAACTCAGATTAAATGTAACAGACTAGATGGTCCAGTTATTTACAAAAAGAAAGAAAACAGAAACTGGACTTTTACAGCAGCAGATGCAGTCCACAGATTTTTAAGAGATATAATGAAAATTAATTTTACCTCTTATTGCAACCAAACCACTCACCTTGTCCCTGAGTGGAATCCTGAGGGTCACCGTTTTTGTTCTTGGAAAAGTAACATGCATAGAGTAAATCTGTTTGTGCATGCCAAAGACATCATATAAATGTTTTTATCTGCAAGACAGAAAAGCCTAATGAGAAATTAGACATATCTGCCTTGTACATGCTACAAATGTTACGTTATCTGTCATAGAAGGAAGCAAAAGGGCTGCTGTGTTTCTCTGAATCAGCTCTCCTGAGTGAGTCATAAGGTCAGTTTATGTGTAGATGCAAACATCAGTCAGTGCAGATTGAGATATAAATAAGACAAACTGCAGGTGTGATGTTGTCAACGTGAGGAGGTGATAAAAAAAACATCTCAGAAGAGAAAGAGAATATGTTAAAAAGAGAGAATACATACTTAACTATGTACATGTCTCTGGTTAGCACAGTTAAAAGATTCCTTACACCTCGCAGATAATTAGAATAACTTGTCATCATGGTTGAGAACCTTTTATGCAATCATATTCCAGAAGAAAAAGGTTAGACAGGCTGAAATGAGCTAATAAAAACTTAGAGGAGCTTATTTGAAGGGCTTTTACAGCTAAACAGATGTATGTGAAGCTGCAGCACATGACTGGGTCTCACTGGTAGCTTTAAATATTAAATATGAGAAATGCAGCTGGAAAATATATGTGTATAAGTTTGGCTTCTAAAATTCAGTGTTGCAGCAGTGAATAAAAGTCCCAACAAGACTGTGCTTCCACAAATACAGTATGCGCACACATAGGTCTTGACAATGAGAGACCAATGCTGATTAAGTGGAGACAGGAGAGTTTCAGTCAGACTAATAAATGATGTAAACAGGAAAAGGTCACTTGTGAAATTGAAATGGCTTTCAGTAAATTATGCTGTCCTCTGTTTCCTGTTAAGCTTCAGACTCACATTGATTTTCATAATTTCAAAGGGACTCGTTGACTTTTCAGCACTCTCGAAAGAAAGCAGATAGTGACCTATTCAAAATCTGAACTGGTATAAAACCAGTTTGACATCTGAATTAGTGTGTGTGTGTATAATGGGTGTGAACACAAATACGGATCAATATGACTACAGCAGAGGGAGGGAGACAGAGGGGAAGAGACTGAGTGCAGGCAGCCTAACTGTTATGTAAGTGCCAGCTGTGTGGAAAGAAGCTGCAGTGTGATGATGAAAGCAACATCAGCTCCCTCAACCAGACTTGAGCATCGATTCTTGTGTAATTCTCAACTGAATTGCTCATGTTTTATTCACAAAACCAAAAGGAATGAGAAAAAAAAAAACAGAAAAGGAGGCTGTGATCATATCGTGGCGCGCCAGTACCTCCAGGCAACAAAACTGATCCATGCATATATTGTAGCACTGACTTTAGGATTTCAAGTAAAGGCTGCAATACATTTTAACACTTCAGCTGAGACTCTGTAATCCACTGCTATCAGCCACCTTGATGACTTTCATGATGAAACAATAATGTGAGGCTCCAAGGGCAAAATGAAAAAGAAAAAGCAGCCTTAATCTGGATTAAATCACAGTGTCCGTCATGCTGGCTTCAAACCAGAGCAAACCAACCAAAACCAAACATGGGATAAGTTTAGTGCAAATAACAAGCACTAACCTGAAGAAAGAGACCTCCAAATGTGTTGCACAGTCGCAGTTCTGAAGAAAGCTGCTGTGGTTCAAAGACTTAGTAGTTTCCGTAGCCGTTCAGGCTTTTTAATTTTTTTACTCAGTAAGAGGGAAGGTTTCCAACATAATGAAGTAGAATTACTTGGGTCAAAATGTACTTGAGTAAAGGTAAAATTACTTATTTCAGAAACTACTTACAAGATCACAAATTATTAGCAAAAACTCAATTACAGTAACTTGAGTAATTCATTACTTTCCACCTCTCATCAGTCATTACCATCATGGTTAAGAAAAATGAAAAACTAGCTAGCTAGTTGCTTTACAGCTTTAATATGTTTTATGCTAATAAATACTTTATTTGAAAATTGCTCTCAACCTCAGAAAATAACATTTAAAACTGTTAAAAAATTATCCAAAAGTTTTGGCAAAACAACATTAACAACATTATTCAGCTAAATGTGTAAGTAAGCTAACCCACTTAGCTAATGTTAGCTGTTGCTTTATTCTTATTAAACTGTAGCTACAGTACATTAGCAAGGTTGGCAATGCTGATGTTACCTTTTGTTGCTAAAATTGTGACAGTAAGAGTAACAAAAACAATCTCAGGGGCTTTCATAATGTACAGAACAGCCATGTAGAGTAGTTTGTTGAGCTGACATTCCCAGGGTAGGGAGCAGAGCATAGAAAGTAATTTTTATGTACATTGTGTAATAGAACACAGATTAAGATTTAGCTTTCTCTTAAGAGACAGCTTACTTTAACGGTTTGGTGTCAACATGCTACCAGATGTCATGGAGGTTTTTAATGGAATAAACATGACAAAGACAAAGTGTAAGGAAATCTGAGAACACAACAAAAGCAAATGTTTCCAAGCAGATGCGCTGTGATTAGTCTAGCTGTGTGACAAAGTTACTGATTATTGCCCAGCTGATTCTGATTTTGCAAAAAAAAAACAGTGAAGAGGAAAATACTTTGTGGTTTATTGTTGGATGCAGGCTGCCATTTTAACAGGCATAGCAACATTTGGATTAAAAAAAAGATAAAGATGTTGGTAAATAGGCATTTGTGGTTGAAAGTGCACTGCACTCGAACAGAAGAGCATCTCCTCTTCAGTTGAATGTTAATGCAGTCTGGCAGGGAGGACATAGTGGGGATTTTACTAGGTGCAGTGGATACACCCTTCATTGCTAAAGTCAATGTACATTTCACACTTCAGTGCTTAAAAATCCATAAACACTGGTCTTCAGGGGTGTGGTACTCAGTGACAGGGTCAAATGAGTCACC
>JAVQJG010011024.1:0-19800 GCA_036024015.1 Craterocephalus amniculus
ATTACCTGGAGTGATAAATTGAGTGTACTTCTTTTTGTTGATTTAATTTCTTATGATGGATAAATTGATTGGTCAATGAGTGCCAAGTCATATCTTTAATTTGTTTTGATCAAAGTCTAAGATATAATAATTGTGTTCACACTAGCAAGAAACCAGTTTGGTCATACTATTAAAATGGTAAAATGGACTGTACTTGTATAGCGATTTTGTAGTCATGTGACTAAGTAACTAATCAGTCACACCCCCGATAGGCACATCGGGAGGCAATGTAGGGTTCAGTGTCTTGCCCAAGGACACTTTGATATGTAGCAGAGGGGAATTGAACCGCCGACCTCCTGTTTAGTTGACGACAACTCTATCCACTCAGCTAGAGCGGATACATCAGGACTTCATGCACTGTGACCCAATCTGCTTAGTTTGTCTAAGTCCAGGATCTGGAAACTGAAGTCTGTATTTACTACAGGCAAAGTCTGAAATAGCTGCGATACTAAAAGGAACCAGACGGCAAATAGGTGTCCTTCTGTCAGACATAAAGTTCAGTGCATTGTTTTCAGTCATTACAGCCTCTTTTCATTTTCCAAAGTTTTTTTTATTCACATCTTGACAATATGGCTGAACAATTTAATACATCATTATCTACAAAATTGAAATCGCAATTTGAAATGGTGTTATAAGCAAATTCTCATTAAATGTCACCAAATCCAGATTTGACATCTGCTTGACTGACTGGTAATTCCTGTCGTCTGTCCAGTGTGACAGTCATGTTACAGCTGCACTCAGCTGTGAGATGCTCCGTATTTTCAAAAACTCATCATGAACTGAAATCAACTTCTAACATATCCTGATGAAGCTGTGAGTGGAGTCGCTTTTTAAAATTCTTACACTTTGATGTTACTAAAACCTACAAAGAATATTAGATCCCATTTTGACCCTCAATATGACTCAGAAATTACTATAAATGATGGTTCGGCTTGTTCAGCTACATCTCCACGAGGGAATGACTTTCTCCGCATAACACAATCTTAACTTCTCTATGAGCATAAAGAAAACAACAACATATTTTCATTAATTTGTCAGGGGACTGAGGGACACGTGTTCTCTCTCTGCTGGTCAGAGAGTGTTTACCTGCATGTGCACCAATATGTGTGTGCACATCAGGGTGCAACTCTACCGTGTGCAATACAAAAAACATGTAGAGAGAAATGTAAATAATAAGTGTTAATAATATAAATAACGTCAGACTAATTAGTTTGTGCTACAAAGACAAAGTAGAAACTTGTTCTAGTGTAAATGTAACCGTCAGGATTCCGTGTTTTGGCCACATGTTGCATCTTGACACTGTTAAATGAAGCCGTTCAAATCTCAACTTTGTGTTCTTGTGTATGAATATAAAGCAGTTCATGTTTTGCTGTCATCTTATGGGGTAATCATCCATCTCATGTGAATATATTTCTCCACAAACACTGAGCAGAGGCTGGATCCTAAATGATTAAATCACGTACCAAATCACAATATTTGTCAGCAATCATGCAGGTCTTCTTTACAGCATCATTACATAAACAACCATTTAAATGTATTTACAGCATTTTCAGTGAATGGTAGCGGTCAAATCTGAGGGAAAGCTGATAGTGTTGCTGGGCAACAGTGAAAGATGTTCTTAAAACACTGCAAAGTCCTTAAATCTGTGGAGAGTAATGCCTTCAAAGGAAAGTGAAAGCACTTTAATCCTTCTCTACTCTCTGGGAAAGAAAAGAGGTGTTTTTCCAACTTTGGGTGAAATTGTATTTTGTTGAATTTTCCTCTCTGCCAAGATGGTTTATTACATCAGCTTATAGCCGTGGCTATATTTGATGGATTCTGTGTTATTCATCCTGTGAAATTAAGAAGTTTTACTGATTTTGGACACACAGTCACTCCGTGTTCTCTCTCTGTCCATCAGTGCAGCAGAGTGGAGTGAGACACTGTTATACAGGGACAAGAAATAACCTCTACATCAACAAGAACACCAAGGTCATCTGCCAAGGTTTCACAGGGAAGCAGGTTTGTGTTGACAACTCATCTGCGTTATCACGTGGCAGCAGTTTAGTTTGTTGTGACTTTCTTGGAAATTATGTAAATGAAGTTTTATATTCCAGGAGGTTTTATTTTTACAGCTTTATCCTAATTTTTCATTACAACTTATTCACGATCTGAAAGACGGATTCTTTTTTTTAATGCTCAGAAAAGTTGGATACTTAAAGATGACCTGGTGAAGAGAAGAAAGTCATGATAAATATGCTCAGTGAGCCAGAAACATGGATTGGACAGATTTCTGTCCCACCTCTGTCCTTATATTCTTCAGCTTCCACTAAAAAGTTGTTAAATAAAGATCCTGCGAACACTCTGTGTAATTAGAAAAGCTTGAGAGATGAAGCGAGGTGCTGCTGAGTGCACAGTGCGGTGTCCTCCTGGCGTGATAAGGAAGCCATTTCTCAAAATAATTGTCCCAACATTTGCCATGAAAATGAGTGAGCAAAACAGCAGAATTGGCAGGGTTAGGGAGTTTATTACAAACGTGAGGGAAATGCTGATTCATAGCTTTTAATTCCTCTTAATGGGCTACTTAACAAATTCAGCTTCAAGGGCATTTTTTTTTGCACTTGCAGTGCCCTTCATCTCCGCTGCATTATCTATGTTATATCTTTATTTTCTTTAACGAATCACCTTCATGTTCAGCAGAATATCCATTTAGACCAACTTGAAGCACCACTTTTCTAACTAACTATAACTGACTTGTACTCAAACTGTTTTACCTTCATTTCCTCCAGTTTGTATCATTCAGCATCGTTCCATCTAACACAAATCTATGTTTAAACATGCAGACAGAATATTACATCTGTTTATTTTTATCCAGTATGTTAAAGAAGAGTTCTGTAAAAACGTTTCTGTGTAAAATACAGTTTGATGGGAGTCTACAAACAAGCAGTACTTTATACGTCTGGAATAAAATGCACCAAGCGTGGCAGCTCAGCTGTAACGCTGCCTCTGTGGTTCACAGCGAAGTGATGGTTTGTGAAATATTCTTCCAAACACTCAGGGGAGATGTTTTACAGTCAGTGTCGCCATGTTTTTGATTTGTTTTTCAAATGCTCCACAAGGAGATTAAACTAAGCTTCCACCATTATTTATTTTTCAGCTGTATTTTGATTCCTTTTCACTGACTGTGTTTAATGGTAGCTAAAATCCTGCCTTAACCTACTGCAGCCACCAGGGTGATAAATCCCAGATGGAAGCAAATTTTCTCTAAACACATATTTCATTATTGATGTTGTGGAAGTGGCTTTATCCCACACTTTTACTATTATAACACTGCTTCCATACTTTGTCCTCCCATGTAGGGAACTTTTCACAGTCAGCAGGCTCTTGATTATGGCTCCCAGTTAGTTGGAGGCGTGTCTCCTGGTAAGGGTGGAAAGACACACCTTGGCCTCCCGGTCTTCAATTCAGTCAAGGAGGTATGTGCAAAAGTTGAAGATTTAAAGTCAGTATTTTGAAAATATTTTGAATTTTTTTTCCCGTTTAGAAACATTAGATGGCACTATTTCATAACTTCAGGATTTCCATGTTGAATGCATCACCACCTGCTTTTATTCCTCCCCTCAGGCAAAGGAGGGCACAGGAGCAGATGCCAGTGTCATTTATGTACCGCCACCGTTTGCGGGAGCCGCCATCATTGAAGCCATTGATGCAGAGATACCCCTGGTGGTTTGCATCACCGAGGGCATCCCCCAGCAGGACATGGTGAAAGTTAAGCATAAACTCCTGCGCCAGAGCACCACCCGTCTTATAGGACCCAACTGCCCTGGAGTCATCAACGTAAGCGCGCACACACACACACACACTGGGAGAGGTTGAATTAGAAAACTCTTTTCTTTAAAGATCTTTGTCCATTCAGCTTTTCTAAATACACTGAATTATGTTATAAATAGGGTTGCATCGATACCGATACCGTTCTAATGTACTTGTACTTGTTAAAGTCGATTGATACCAGGAACCGAGTCCAATTTATTACGCATAATGTTTATTTTCACTTGAAATGTTAGTTATGCTGTCATTTTTATTTTATTTTATATTTATTTCACCATCATTTGTTGTTAAAAGCAGAGAAGAAAATAAAACCTGTCTTTCAAGTCATTGCATTTTTTTAGTGTTGTAGAAGTACAGCATTGGTACCAGTACTCACATTCAAGTGTAGAATATTGAGCTTTTATATAATTGCTGCAGAATTGTACTTTGTTTTTATTCATAATGTGTGTTTTTACAGCCTGGTGAATGCAAGATTGGCATCATGCCTGGACACATTCACAAAAGTGGAAGAATTGGTGAGGATCTCTGATGTGGTTTCAAAATCTGCGGAGTACCGTAGAGGCATTGTTTGAGTTTATGAATTAAAATACTTCTTTAAACACTAAATTCTGATTTAAAAAAAAAACAACTAAGCTTTTGTCAGTAAACTAGTGATGTTATGCTCCACTCTGTAAATATGCAAGTAACAGTAACATACAATATCATAATCCAACATAATTAAAAAGGTGTCTAGTCAAAAATGTGTCTGCATATCTCATATAAGGACAGTTCAAACAGGCTGATGTGTTGTTGGTGTGCGTTTTCATTCATTGCTTAAGCCTATAATAACTATTTCTTTCCCCGATGATTGCTGGTTGTTTATGCCAATTTATTATTTAACCACTTTACTAAATTTGTTTTTCATATTACAATCTCTTTTTATTAATACTCAGGCGATTCAGCTGATGTGTTTTTATGAATATAGTTGATTAATGGCGAGGCTGTAAATCTACTTTAAAAATGAGACGTGTCCAAGAAAATTTGATAACTCTCAACACTGAGGATAAATTTTTTAATAATATTGTAGTAGTAGAAATGACATGAATTTCAATCCTTGATTTAAATTTTTTCTTAAAGAGTCTTATGTGACCAGCTTGTACAGCTGTGGGCAAATACAGTAAGCTTTGGCCGACTGGTCAGAAACTGTTTTATACGATGGAAATTTGCTCAGCTTGGTTTATTTATTTATTTATAGTTGCAACTTTTATTAACATGTTCCATAAAAATCTTAAGCAGGAGTCAAAAACATCCCCAAGGTAATTTAAATTTCCCTCCACTTCGAAGCTCTCTTGATTCACCATTACACATGTTGACCTATTATGAAGCGGAAGTGTTGCAAACACGGTTTTGATACCTTTCTTCAGCTTCCCAAAAATCATATCTATCCGGCCGAAGCTTTGTTGCATCAAATTGGCGTCTTGGATGTTTTAAGGGTGGATATTTTTGTCTCAACGCTGTAAATGTGGTTTCAGTCATTTACATGAGGAGCTCTCAGCTGGTGTGGCTGCAAGACCCACCATCACTCTTAATGACAAGCTGTGACCCAAATCAAGAAAAACTGTATTTAATGGAAACTTGGTTCTGTTTAAACCTTAGGTTGTGCGTGTAATCAGTTTTAAAGCTGTACAAACATGAAATAAAAAAATGGTACAACTGAAAAGTGTTTAAAAAAAATAACCTCAGAAACATAAAACTTTAGCTGAGTACCGACTCGCTGATAGTTAACTCTGTAATAGAAAAAATATTCCCTCACTTAATCAAACTTCAAGCATAAGCCTGCCACAACGATCAAAGTATTTCTATAAGAGACATTTTCAACAGACTGTGTTTTCCTGCAAAAGGCGGGACATAAAAAGTGCAGATTACAGGTAATTAGAACTTTTCTTAATTTGTGTATAAATTGTGCATAAAATTGAATTAAATGAAGATACTCACTGAATCCATGATAACCAATTTAGCAGTTTGTCAACCACAAACTCCAAATAAATTAAACAAAAACTCCAATTCAGAAAGATAATCAAGAAATAAAATAGCTTATGATGAGCTTATCAGTAAATTGTAGAGAAAACTGCCTGCTCAAAAAAATAAAGTCTGAGGTGTAGGATTGATATAACAGACTGCGGACTGGAGGAATTAATGGGAGATCTGAGGCTGTTCTTTGCTCCCGACTACATTTAGCCCACATAAAGGCCCACTGACAACAGGCCCACATCCCACCAATGGAAAATGAGTCCTTTGCATTACAACTTAATAAATAATAATAAAAAAGTCATTAACCTAGTTGCACAAGTACGCTTGCACTATTCCTGTTCAAAAACACTGGTTTAATTTCAAAGTCTGTTATTAGAATGGGCACATTAGCCTTATAGCATTAGCCTCATTTACAGTACAAGAGCAAGGAACAAACACAAGGTCAGATCAAAAACTGAGTCCAAGATGAGCGAGCGTCACCCATGACAGCCTCACTTCCTACCTAATAGAAATCAGCTTATTTCTTGGATGCCTCCTTAATCATTGATGAAAGGCCAGAGTATCCTCCATCTTGATGTACCTGTTCTGTTCTTGTCTGGACTCATGCAAGGCTTCTCCTGCCACAACCTTTTAGTTGCGATGTGACAGATCAGAGTTAAAAGGATGGTCTTTTTTTTGCAGCCTTGTACTGAATCCTAATATGAGCCTCCTGCTGTTGGAAGCTTCATTATCAAAACATTTTGCTGCCGACTGACAAACTTTTGACGCTATTTCAGTAGGGCTGGGCAATAAATCGATTTTATCGATAAATCGAATTTTTCTATTAATGACTATTTAATTTTTTTTAAATCGAGATTTTCTTAGCCGGAAATATTTTGTCGACATTGCCTTCCCTCACCTGTACAACTGTATGCGTGAAAGTTATATTTTCATTGTTTACAGTGGCAGGGCCTGCCAGCTTGTTTTACAAGTTTGTTTCACAACTTAAAATATCTGCTCTTTGAATTTTGGTCAACTTCCTGAATGGGTGATTGAAATAAAAGCATGTTTTCCCATAAAATCTAATATTTGTGATCTGTTTTAAAGAAAAAAACAGGAAGATTAAAGAAAATCGATTAAAATCGAAAATCGGATTTGGTTTTAAAAAAATCTGAGATTTTATTTTTCGGCCATATCGGCCAACCCTTTATTTCACACAACTGGTTTTACAGAAAACCAACTGCCTTCTTTCCCAACAGCATAAAATAGCTGTTGTAGAACTCTGTCATGATACTGATATGCTTTATCTTTGCTGTGATGATAAGTTGAGCTATTCAAAAAGAAACTGGAAATGGCAGCGGCACCATTTTCATCATTTTATCAACCTACATCAAAATGCATAGCAGTGTGTTAAGTGTGTGTGATATACCCGTGCACACCCAACATGCTAAGATGTTCTCAAAAAACTCTCTTTCAGGGATTGTCTCCAGGTCAGGCACCTTGACATATGAAGCTGTGCACCAAACTACGCAAGTAGGCCTGGGCCAATCACTCTGTGTCGGTAAGTTACCAGTCATCGATTTTAAATGCAACATATTCACTTTAGTGTGGCATCCAGATGGCGTTAGATGAAAGCTTTAAGCATGGATGTAAACAACCGGGGCTGGAAAGAGCAGAATCGTACATGAGTCAGTGTTGCATTTGGTTTGGAGGCATGTCTGTCTCTTATTAGAACACACTCAGAACCACATCCATATGTTTTAGATCTCACCGTGAGAATCATGCAAGCACAGATGACATAAGATTTAATAATTATTCCAGAGGGGCGGTGGATATTACAGAGTACCAACTAAATGTTTAGGCACACAACTGCCGGGACAGACTTTACAGCATTTTGACAAAGTGTAAAGGTCAATCTGCTGATGGCATTTAATTTCTATGGTACTTTTTTGTCAAGTCTCCATATCAACCTCCAAAACTCTTCAAATCTGTTGCCAACGGTTAAGGCATCAGTGTTTGTCACTCCTCAGCAGGGAGAAATACCATCATGATGCGGGTAGTTGCGGACAAAGCCTGAGAGTGGCTCTTTTCAAAACTATCTGCCATTTTATTTACCTTGGGCTTGTGTTCATGCTCTTGTTCGCATGAGCGCCTCCAGTGTTCAAGTAAGTATTGCAGCTTGTGCATGCTACTTTATGTCAACACGACGAGCCTACGTGCTAAACAAACGCGTGGCAGCCATGATACGGACACATTGATTACAGCAGTATATCGCAGTCCTACTTCCAAATCTATGGATAGTTCTATCCAAGTGATGGCACGGTAGATTTTACTGGAATCCAGTGAAAGAGCTACATTACCAGGTTTATCTTGTACTAATGCTCATTAAATGTAATTCAGGGACACAAATTTGATTTATTTATTCATTTATTTTTTATTAATGGAAATAGAAAACTTTAATAATGTTAATGTGATGTAACGGTAATGCAAGGGGTAGTACACCCTAGGATGTTAGAGGGGGGGGTGTTCCCAACAGGGTAAAATCTTTATTTTTTTTTATTTTAATTTTATTTTTTTCCTTCGCACTCAAATGTGATGTTGAGCCGTACTTGGTGCTCTTCTACGTCACAAGACAATAACAAATAAATGTACAGCCCTTTCCTGCAGACTATTGCTTTCAGAAAGGCCGCTACCTCTTTGAGAGTAAAAGCTACACGTTTCTGAATCTTTCAGCGTGATTTTTAAATCATGTCCGCAGCCACTTTGATACTTCAGACTTCAGACTGTAGCCTCTGGTCGTGTGCAGCCCGGAAGAAGCTGCAGCCACTCTGACAGGGACCAGTTCTAACGACTCAAACGTAGTCGGTTCAGGACCACCTTGTTCTTCCACCACCGCTGCTTCTAGCTGATTCTGGATCGGAAAAGTCTTCCACCTGAAAAAGACTGCTTTCAGTTGTAGCTGCTTTGTGAATCCGGCTCGCTTTCCATCTGAGCTGCTGACCTTCATTCAAAAATTTTCTGCCCGACCAACAACCTGGGCGGCATCCGCTGACTGACAAAAATAGAAAGGATGAAAAAAAAAATCTGTCTCATGGATTGGCCAGAATTGGAAAAAAAGGTAATTTCCCACAAGTAAACAACTGAGCAGCAATGGGTTTATACAGGTTTGAGGTTTCTGATCAAACTTTTGAATTTAGTGCGAATGTGCATTCACACTACTTCAAATGAACAGGGTTTGTTTAAAGTTGCCTGAACTGTGCGAGTGTGATCGCACCCTTCAAGTCATTAATGGATCAGGAGGTGGTAAAGCACACTTAATCACACTGCTGAATGCAAATTCTCATAATTAACCAGCTGCTGTGCCTTAAATTTGACCCCTTGTGAAACTCAACCCCTCCTCCATTAATTAATTATTGGTGGAGCTCTTGGTATTGAAGTCGCTCCTGAATTTGAAGAGTTTAGTTGAATGTGGAGAGCCGTGAAGTGACTCGGACCGAAGGAAGATCAAACATCATGAGAACAGTGTGTTTCTCTGGTTTGTGTGGTTCTCTTTCAGTTCTTTAGGCCACTGTTGTTGTTTGCATTGCAGTTCATTCTGGGTGCTGATGTCGGCCGGCTGGAATGGCCTGCTCGCTTGACCCTATAATGAAATAAACATTACTTCTGTTTGGCCTTTTCGGTTAGAGCTTGAGGGCAACATGATCACTAAGGGAGGGGCGGGGGGCCCAGTCAGCTCTGGCTGAGCTCAGCACAAGGTCGTCAGCTGTTTAAAGGGGCATTCAATTTTCATCAGATATTCTCTTGATTCATTTCCCCATCCTGAGCAGACACATGGAGGCAGGTGAGCATGAGGTAAGGGTGGAAGGGAGGGACTAGAAAGGGGGATTAACAAGCATCATGGCTTTAAACCAGGCATACTTGCTGAGCAAAAAATTTGGCAAATGCATGACAAAGTCACAGTTGGGGATCTTTTAGCTTTTTGCTAAGCAGTAAGATTGTTTACTTCCTTTGTTGTCTTTCATCTGGAACCTCAAATCAAAAGCAGCACCATTAGACAATATGTCATTAATTTCGCCACCACTGGCTACCCTGTAGAATTTCTAACATTACTGAATCAGTCACTCTTAGCCAGATCAAATCATCAACCTAGCGTGCAAAAAAATTAGCGACAATGTCCCCCTGTTTCAAATTATACCACAAACTTCGGGACGTTTGAAATAATGAGGATTATCTCCTGTGTCTTGCAGCTCTTTGAGATGTGACTGCTAGTGTGAGTGCAAACAAGACCACAACAGCAGAGTTTATTTAAATATTTATTTAAAGACCAAGTGACTACTCAGACAAGTCTCTGCAAACCCCAAGATTAAATGTGGAAAACTTTTCAACAGCTTCTTCCTTGTAGCCTTTTAAAGTTCTTTTATTTGTGCTCTGACTCGGTAACACACAGAGTTGCAGTGCAACGGGAAGCTGGGGCATAACACTGCACTTTTTAATTGCTTTAACCCAGGATGCAGTTAGATATACTGCAAATATCGGATGTATTTTTCTATTTAGTCACCCCTTTAAATAGGTTGCAACAGCAACATTAACTCTACGACATCATGGCAATACACAGGAAATAAATAAATCTTACAAAAAAATTCCTCTTGACCAACTTATGCACCACCAGAAAATGAATATTCAGGAGCAGCACGGATGGACCAATTCACGAAAAACAACTTTGGCTTCATTATTATTTAAACATTTTAATTATGAACTATCCTCCAGTCAGACTTCATAAAGCCAGTGCCGTAATGATATTAAATATTGTAAAATTCATTATGAGGGTTTATTGGCGGGTCTGCTTTAGACTTCTAAGGATTCTTGCATTTCCTTAAGGCAACTGCAAATTACAGTTTATGCAATATTTAACATCCCTTTCATCTTTGTTGCTGGTAATATGATTCTCATTGCTTATAATTCATGCCTTTTTTTTCTTGCTGTTGCCAATAGTTTTTTAAAAAGTCTAACATTATTATTAACATGTCCCCCCTGTTGTATTAGCATTAATTTAACTTGCCATGTCTCAGACTTGTTTTGTGGAGATTTGATTGTGTTTTTCTACATTACATCATGTCAAAGCATGTTCATTGAATGTAAATACGAAGGGAGAATTGGTGTTCCATGCTGAGATAAATTGGTGTTTGGAGGGAAAAATAGACTTTCGCACACCTTCTACTAGTTTAACTTGATCCCTGGCAGAAAAGCCTGCAGTTGCTCGGTTTTGCAGCTTTACTGCTTTTTCTCTCAGCTCATTGTCGAGGCTCTTTCAGAGCTGCTTCAGCCAACCTCGACACCCATAAAGAGATAAAATATCATATTGTGCTCCGGGAGGTTGCTTGACCAAGTTAAACTGAATGTGGTCATGTGAAACATTTTGGGTTGTGCCCCGGCTTAAGTTGGTGCTGCTTGTCAGATCTTATCGACCAGAATCTTCCTGTTTTCTTATCGGAGTCGCCAAGTGATCCTCAGATATTCACATGAATTACCCTCTGAGAGTATCGAGTAAACCCGTGTTTGTTTTTTTCTCCTGCAAGGTATTGGCGGGGATCCATTTAACGGGACAAACTTCATAGACTGTCTGGAGGTGTTCCTGCAGGACCCGAAGACGGAGGGCATCATCCTTATCGGAGAGATTGGAGGAAACGCCGAGGAGAACGCAGCCGAGTACCTGAAGCAACACAACTCTGTAAGCAAATAACATGCTGGACAACCTTGATTTCACCTCGGCACGCCTTGCGGTATTTTCTCCGGCAGCGATTCATAGATGTGTTCCTATAAAAAATTTAGTGTTTTTATAAAATAGAACTTAGTTATGCCCTTTCAAATCTGTCCGCTCCAGCGAGCACAGCATCCCATCATACAGCGACATCATGGCGGAGCGCAAACGTGTTCTGTCTCTTTGATCACAGCCTCGGGCTTCGTCTCATTTTCCTGTGTGATTTGTGTGATCACGGTAAATAGTGGCAGATGGGATGCAGGTGTAATTCACAGGTCGTGCCTGAGAGATCTGCAGCGTGGATGCGCGGTATGTCTTCTGTGATGCCAATATGTAATTAAAAAGCAGCAGGATGATAAGTTTATGTTGCCAAACGGTTGTAAAGGTATTGTTGGCATTTATAACTTCACCAGGGCCGAACTTGGTGTTTTTCGCATCCTGCGGATTATTTTGCCATGCTAATTTTCCAGTGCGTATGTGTTTGTTTCCGTGTGTGTGTGTGTGTGTGTGTGTGTGTGTGTGTGTGTGCGCGCGCATGCAGGGTGTTCTTGAGCTGAAAAATGGATTTGATTTGCCCTCAACTGCTCTAATGCATGCAAATCTCTTGCTGCCGTCTCAGGAGAATAACTTCTCTCACCGAACAAATAAAGTACAAACACCCCCTCCCAATCACCCAGAGTGTTGACAGTGAGGGACAGTTCAAATGAATCACACGCATGAAAAAACCCAGCCGAGCGTGGGAGTAAGCTGCGGATCTCACGTTGAAAGTCAGTTGTGTAGAAAATTGTTCATAAAAAGTGCTTTTAGACCTTATTTTTAATAGTCAAGGCCTGAACAAAGATGTCAGGACACATTGTTTTCACTTTGAATCGGGCTTAACTTTTTCTTCATTTGAATACATTTGAATTCAGGTCACAGTAACACCCGTCTTGCATAGCCAGACTTATCTACGCAGCTCTGTGCCAGCACCAGAGATGAGTCTAGTTGCACCAGTTATTATTTCTTTTATAAACTACGAGGGGAAAAAAATTATAATAATAAAAATAACGCGTCTGGCTTGTTTGAATTTCTAACCAATTATAATCTTCTTTGGCAGCGCTGCCTGAGACCAGGATGCAGTAAGGATGCCCTCGCAAAGTGAGGATGGGAAGGGAGAACTTATTTTAGTTGAGCCAGAAGCAAAACCTGCTGGAACATGAATTTCGGAAAGAAAATCTGCAAACTGTCTTCCTTTAATGTGAACCAGTGATTTGGATTTTCCATTATATTCCTGATAGTTGTGCTTTCAATTTGAAAGTACGCAATAAGAGAAAGAGAATCCCACGTAAAATACATGTCCTGTGGCTCATACAACTTTACAGCCACTAAGACAAGCCTATTAATTCCTTTCCTATTGCCAGCAGAACCAAAATTAATAACAGATACAACAATATGAATTTCATTTTGAATGTGAAAATCTAAACAGCAGAGCACACATCTCATCTAGGACTGAAAAGTTACGTGATGTTGTTGATGATTTGATTTGGTTCACTACGAGGAATATCATCAAGTATCCAACATCAAGTAACCGCCTCTGAATCCACAACCTCAAACTGTGTGTTGTAGTCACTGGAAATAATTTTCATCCATGTGCAAGGAAACGAGCTAAATTCAGTTATTTAAATATATATAAAACATTTAATAACCAATATTCAATGCACATTGAAAATGACATAAATGAGGCCATGTGTCAGATAATCCTGGCTGCTTAGGATAAAACAAAACAAAGTTCCTCCATTTTTCATTAAAAGTAAAACGGGATCGGAGTTGGATAGAGGCTGCTTAGTTTGCATGTTAACAACCCATATTCCAATAAAGTTTTAACAGTGTGGAATATGAATGAAAACAACATACAGTAACTTGCATGTTGTTAAACCACATATTTAACTGTATCCTGCTAATAGCCTAAATGCAGATATGATGTATTACTTTAATTTTACCATCATGAGGTAACAACTATCTTCCCTTTCCCCCCCAGATTAGCCTGTGCTGCTTCAAAGCAGTGAGAAAATCTCTTTCTCTGCAACAGAGACCAGAATATCTCATTTAAAATAAAACTATTGCTGCATTTAACATAAATTCACCAAATTCTCACACACACACTTGTACGTAACACTCAGTGAACACTGGGAGCAAAGACTGATTTGTGTCATGGAAACAGCAAAATATATTGTGCTCCTATGTGAGGGAGACACATAAACACAAAAAGTATTGATTTCATTATCCATCAGTGTTACAGCTGAGTTACAGCAGCCTGCTCGTCTCCCAGCAGCTTCATTCGGAGGGAAAAACAACCTAACACTCTGAGTGTGCTCCGCTGTCCGATGTTTATGGTGCAGGACGTATTTCATCGTTGAGTCTTCATCAGTGGTGATGCTTCATGTGTGCAATGAAATATAATCTTAAAAAGTCCCCCCACCCTTCTTAAAAAAAATTTACCTTGCAATAAAGGCTTTGTAAAGCCTGCAGTTTGCTTCATGTAAATAAAAGGATTTGGGAAATAAGCTAACTTGCAGGATTACTGGTTTATTTATACATTTCATTTTCATCTTATTGACTTTTTGGCCAGCCTGCCTCCACTGACTTTAACTAAACCTCTTGTAACTCAGTGGAGAGTGGAGTTAGCTTGTAGTCAGAAGAACGAAAGGTTAGAAAAGCGTGTCATGTAAAAACACATGCCAATTCCTCACGCCACCCTATCATGTTTTAAAGACTTCAGTTTGACTTTTTGGACTTGTGATTAAAATTCCTTGCTTTGGAACCAGATGTATATATATATAGACAGTATATATATATAAATATATTTTGAGTGCATTTACAGAACAAAGCACTCCTCCAGTCATGTTGGCACACAGAGACAGTGGAACTCCCCTATTGGTCTTCTAATTACGGTAATAAATCTGTGCTGCTAACAGTGGAAAACAAAAGACGAGGGAGAATGAATAGAAGTATGACTCGCCTTACTCTATGAATTGTTACACAGTGTCAAGGGAGGCAGGGATTAATAGAGTAATTAAAACTTTTTGGTTTGAGGTAGATTTAAGGCTTGATTCACACAAGGGTGTTCGGTGTACTCGGAACGTGCTCCAACTCGCGAGCAGGCCATTTTGTGCTAATTTGTTTTGTGCCCACATTTTCGCTGCACAGACCAGATGCTTGTTGCATATTTGGAGCATTTTTAAGTGATAACCCCCCCCACCACCACTCCATTTCCCTCTTTTAACATTGCAAGTTTTAACGTTCTTCTCAGCGACGCATTTTTGGAGCGAGGGGCACTCAGCGTCTCCCTGCTGTTGTTTAATGATCAAAATTCATTTTCCAGCTTTTATTAATGGCTTCCATCTTTTTCCTGCCAGCGTCATGTTTAAATTCGGTGCGGGGATGGTAGCACAAGTGGGGTGTCTTTGAAGGACTTTGCCGTATTGCTTTGGCTGTTAAACATGCCACGTTCGCTCTGCAAACGCAGTGTAACAGATGAGCTACGACCTGCGCGCGCGTACGCACACACAGCCGTCCTCTGCAATTAGGCTGTTATTTCAAAGTATGACATATTAGCTGCTGTACCTGCACACGTGCGCAGACTCTGTCCCTCTTGCTAGTTATGATGTTATTGCCAGAGATGAAATATTAGCTCTCTTCACCTTGGAAATGATCTTAACTGTTGAATGTAACATCCATCAATGAGCAGGCAGCATAGACATGCAGCCAGTGATTAGCTCAGCGGCTGACTAATTACCATTTCAGAAATGAGATGATATGAAATGGCAGGAGCCTGAGCCCCTATCTGGTCATACACCAGCCCATGCAATTAAATGTCTTGATTGACCCTTTGTTTTAATAATACCGGCTTTGACAGAGATGACTGGTTAGACAAGCCTGTTATCATGGAATTCTCTAATGGGAGGACATGAGGTGCTTTGTGTCTAATGAATGAATAAAATGCAGGTGTTGGAAACTAATACTCTCTGTTTTTGTACAACCGCCCACTTCCTCCCCCTGTTTTGCTCATTTTCTTCCTCCTGTGTCATTTTTCGCTCTTTTCCCCTGAGCTTACTGTCCTTATGCTCATCATTCCACGCTCATGTTTTTTCATTCGTGTTGTTTTCTTGTTCCACTCCCTTTCCCCTTTGTCTAGGGAGCTAAGCCGAAGCCTGTGGTGTCTTTCATCGCGGGGCTAACTGCTCCTCCAGGCCGTAGGATGGGCCACGCCGGTGCCATCATTGCTGGTGGAAAGGGTGGAGCCAAAGAAAAGATTGCCGCCCTCCAGTCGGCTGGAGTTGTAGTCAGCATGTCCCCTGCACAGCTGGGCAGCACTATGTTCAAGGTGAGTTTGTTTTCACTCTCATAGGTCAAGAGTTGTAATCTTAAACAATGGTATGATTAAAAGTTTTAAAAAAAAATCCAAATACAGCAAAAAAAAACATCTAATTGTCCTATGTAGATGTGGAAGTGTACGACTGAGATAATTTTTCCTGCTTATGAGCTCTCTGCTGTCACAAGATGGCACGGCAGAAGTGCACCAACACACATGGCTCTTTTGAAGTGAGTACATAAACCTTTGGTTAAAATTACTCTCGTAAAGAGATGGATGTGATTTCTGGCAAGTTGGCTGGTTTCATCCAAGATACAGAGATTAATGAGCTGTTTGGGAGCACCTCATGGTTTGGGTTGTTTGTTTTGGTCTGAGTTTATTTTGATCTTAGCAGCTTAGAAAGGTTTTATATACATTTTAATGCTGTTTTACCAAACATTTCATGTTTAATAGTTAAAAAGAGCTCACCCATCAGCGCCTTCAGCATTAAAATGGCAGGTAATGTGTTGATAATCCCATAAATAAGCAAACGCTTGTTAATTAAAGGGCCATTCCACCCAATCGACATGTTGACTGTTAATGCTTGATAGTTATCTAATAGTTATTTAATCTTATGGAGTGTTTTGGTGGTACTACTTAAATAAACCATGTGAGTACATCTGCTACTAATGACCTTAGTAATGTAATGATTATTTAGTTTGTTGGAGAAAAAGAGCTCATGTGATAAAATCGTAAATGCTTAATGAAATGGAATGATGAATAATCCCAGCTCTGTAAAACTTCCCACTATTTTCTGGAAAAGAAGTAAGAGTCACACTTCATTTGTGATGCTAAGTTTCTTTTATGATTTCCATTCTGCATTTCCAATATGACGTAAAAGGAATTCAGTAATGCTCAGTCACAAAGTGGCATTTTGCAAAAGGCTTCTCACTTATGGAGGAAGCATTCAAAATACATTAGAGTCAGATTTCTCTTTGTATTTTCTGCATCTTTCATCTAATTTCTGAAACAAAAACAACACTTTTCTCCATCTCTCACGATGTAAAGACGAGCAAAACATATGCAGGGTTCACATTTTAGTCAGAGAATAAAGAAAGGATCTGACTTAGTAATGGTGTTAGAATTATGCTCCACTTTCAGCTCCACATCCAGACATCTGGAGGCGGTGGTCACCTCAAGTACCATCTTTAATTACAGAGCTGTCACAAATCGGAGAAGGTGTCGGGCGAACACTTTTTTTTCTTTTTTCTTTTCTGTGAACATGATTTTGTGAGGGTAGTGAGGTTGAACCTTTTAATGTGCTGCTAACAAAAAAGACAGCCGAAAAGAAGGGCCAGAATTAATAAGCGTGTGTTGATGGTGGCAGAGTTGGCACCGCAGCTTCTTTATTCCAGTTTATCTCAAGGGAGGCACCATTAACAAGATGTATAAAAACTGAAAGCATGTATTACACCCATTCATCATCCTATATTTCCATTACCTCTGCTGGGACCGCTGCACACAGATATGGATTTACATGACTTTTTTTTTTTTTTTTTACCCCGAGTTTAATACATAATCATTGCACATAATGATGAAAAACATGCTTTGTGGTGGCTCATTTTGCCACACGTTGTATTCATACATCTCTGTTAATCTCATTGACCGCTCTAATCGATGTAATAACACGTAAGAGAAGCAAGTGAATCTAACACTCCGAGTTCGGCCAGAGACAAAGGCTGCTGGGGCGGGGAAGTGAACATCTGTGTTTGTTGACCCTCCATACACGTGGGGCAAAAGTGCATCTGCAATATGTGATTCATGTGTCACAGATTTAATCAGCAATGAATAGAGTATGGATTATATAACATTAGCCCAACTAAAGGACCTGCTTCTCTATCTGCAGTTGGTTTATGAATCATCCAATTTCTACTAAAATGTCTGAACTGTTTTGCAGTTGGATTATTTTTACTTTCCTAACCTTTCTTAGTTGAACCAGATGTCGTCTAATGCTCATTTTAAGATGGAGAACATGAAACTATGTGCAATGAATAATTGAATTCCCGTAAACCGGCAGCACCGAGGTTTTTAGAAATGCTTTTCAGCCGTGAACTAGGAGGCATGGCTGGAGGGTGATGCGAGCAAGTGCTTCTTATCAACATGAAAAGTTCAAATTGAGGATAAGAGGAGGAAGATGACACCACAACCAGTTTGTGTCTTATCTAGAAAAACCTTCACGAGTTGATAAAGTTCAAGTCGTATGTCATGTAGAGTTGATGCAGCAAATGCCAGTATGTTCTACTTCAGACCGGGAGGAACGTGTGCATGCTTCTCCCTCTTAAACCTGCTGAATAGTGGTCATCTGCGTGTGGTATACACACACACACACACAAACACATATATATATAATATATATATATATATATATATATATATTTATATAAACACATACATACATACTTAAGCGCATGGTTTTGCACTGTGGAAGGAGGCCAGGAATCCAGAGTCCACACAGAAAAGGTTCACACTAGGGGCCATCTTGATGTGAGGCAAAGGTTAACTAATCATTGAAAATTTTTGTTTCAGATCATTATTTTTTTTTTCTATTTTGTAAAGATGCTAGGAAAAAGTGATGTAAGACTTCTAATCAGCAGATATATCTTTAATAGCATTAATTATTTAATAGACAAGTCAGAATTTAGTTTGTCTTTAACTGAGCTCCAGACTAGGGAATAAAAGCAAAGGCAAAAACAAGATTGGAGATAACTTTGTCAGTGAAATACGATTCACCAGAATGAGCAGTAGAATTGCTCACTGGAAGAATAATTTATATCTTTGACTCCAAAATGACTTGCCATCATAGAGTTGTCCTTTCCCAGCGGTATTTACCTAAGTCGGTGAATATGAATCTTTCCAAAGTTGACGATTGATCATGTTTGAAATAGTCATGATTTTCTATGGCGACCCTTTTCTCCTCGCCCCTTCTCACTGTAAAATGTTGCTTTTGTACGGCAACTTTTACTTTCCTTAATTTACTCCTCTTGCTCATGACATGAGCTATCATGCTGCATATTTTTTTCCTCTATCCATCGCTAAAAGCTCTGCTACTTTCCCTTTGAGCGAGGACTGTGGTTGTGCATCTGCCGCCGTTCACCATGAAAGTATTTTTCTGCTTATGTCACAACCGCCATCTTTCTCCTTTTTTTTCCCCTTGTCATTTTTCCATCCAATTAGCATTCCTTTGTGCTCATTTACAGCTTCCTCCCTAATAACTGAACTCTTTGAACCCACCTCTTAAGCAGGAATCTAGCGAACAATGCCACAGTAAAAAGAATGAGACGGCGAGCCAGCCTTGGAAGATATTTGAAAGCAGGAACATTTTCTTTCCTCAGGGTGGCAGCAGACCTCCAGCTAACCGCACTCCTCAGAGGAATGGGCCAACATGTGCTTCTGTACTTGTGTGTTCTGTGGACCTGATAAATGGCATTTGTATTAAGTTACCCCCGCCCTCCACCCTCCCCGGAATGGAAAATTCTCAGGGAACAGCATATTCTATCATCCTGTGATTTGTGTGATATTCTCCAAATTGAATATGTAAATAGCAACATCCTTTTTAATGGCTAACATAATGCCTTCTCATTTATAGTCACATGGTTGGACTGTGCAGATATCACAGCAAGCATAACCTCACATAAATCAGATTTTTACAGATGTATCGCCCCTATTAATCACAGGAAGTGAGCTGTTTTCATATTGTTAACTAGGACTCACTGACACGTACGTGCTACATGATTTGCAATCTTCAGGAAGAGAATTTAAAAAAAGAGGCACTCCAGAACTGGTAGCCGGCCTCCCGCCCCCCGGCCCCCCCACAACA
>JAVQJG010011038.1:0-25304 GCA_036024015.1 Craterocephalus amniculus
AGCAGAGTGGACTGATGAGGTGGGCGTGGCTGGCAGGTAGAGTGGAGCAGAGGGAGGGAGAGTGAAAACTACTGCAGCAGTGTTGCAGGAGGGGACTGAGAGACAGGGATTGTGACAGGTCTATAAAGCTCTGAATGGTTTAGGAACAAAATATATCAGTGACCTCTTGACTCTGTATGAACCCAGCAAACCCCATTAATGATGTCAGTCCAGATATTCATGCTGCTGCCTGGCAATTACGATTAGCCACCACATTAATGGTTGCCATGATGGATGGACAAATGGATGGAGTTCTGTTTAGTAAATTTCTAAACTTTGAACATGCTAAACCTTGGGAATTCCAAGTGATTTCAGGACTGAGATAATTTCTACGAAAGCCTAGCTATGACTTTGTTATTTATTCTTACAAAACACTAACTGAAGGTTAGAGGGTGGAAACATTTTTTAAAATCTGATTTTGAAATATGGAAATGTAATTTTTGCTGTCTATAGGATGAACAAATAAAGTAGCCCGATGATCCAAGAAATTTGAAACATGTTTGTGATAATGATTTTCCAAACTGTTTACCTGTCAATTGATTCTAATCAAACTTTTGCATGCCAGTCTAATTATAATTTACACTGCTGGTTGAAAGCCAGCTTTGGGCTAAAATTATATTTTAGAAAAAAGAAAAGAAAAAGAAAGTAGAGTCAACAACATGATTATCATGATTTGTCAGTCAGATCCCGAAACGTAGCAGACAAGAAAAGAGTGAGGAGGAATTGAGACCTTATGTAAATAGTAGTGTTATTATTTCATGGCTTGGCACAGACTTTTATCCCAAGTGACTCACACACTCTGGAACCCATTTATGAAGCTGAGCTTTGCACCAGTGAAATGCAGGTAAAGCACATCGCTCAAGGGTAGAACCGTTCCACATAATACGTGTTGTATTAAAACAGGTCGTGCTCAAATTAAGTGGATCCATGAATTGAAATGAAAAAAAGACGCTTTTGAGGGGGGAATAGATTAGCTTTGCTGATAGACGATCACTTGAAAGCCCTGCGCTGTGAATAAGGACATTTTGACCAGTTGCAGTAAAGCTGATTTATATCAGTTAAGATGTTGCCCTAAGGGGTACGGCAGGACGGTGGGGGACAATTTTATCCATGAATACATCAAAGCCCTGTTAAGTTCCTTTTTGCTTCAGATATGCTTTTTTATTGTTTACATTGTATAATCTGATTCATATTGTTAAAAGGAATTCCCAAAATTGTGTTTTAGCTTAACATTCCCGGGACAGTTTGAATTAAGTTAGCTAAAGTAGTAACCTCAAATGTTGTATGCATTTGTCAAACATTTCTTCCAATGGCATGCAAGTCTGCCGCAACACCGACCTTTTAATAAGAGCTGATTAAACAGAGATCCCTCTGGCACTATTCATTATTGATGTAACACTAGCTCATGTACTTTAGTGGAAAGTAGAAATTGTGGTTTCCCTCAACCAAAACCTGCTCATTATTGTCCATGTGAACAGCTTGTCTGATTCATTAAGCCTTTCCTGCGTCATGCGCTTGAGAGACCCAGAGAAAGCAAAGAGCAGGGAACTATAGGAGGGAGAGAGCACGATGTTAGGTTGTGGTTTAGCCTGGGTGTGCCTGAAGTGAAATATGATTGATTAGTGCATTCTTGGGTTGACATGCCCTCACTGCAGCTGAAACCTGTTAACTCAATGTGCACAGACTGGGCTGAATGAAGAGTCAAACCTGTTGTGACTGCCACATGGCAAATATTATGGTTGGCTGGTCAGGCCACAGATCAAGTAGGGTAGAAGCACCATAAATAAACAGGCTTCAGTGGGAATTAAGGTGTGAGTAACACTCCATAACTGTGTTTATAATTTTAGCAATGTGGCCTTGTATTTGTGTAGATCCTGAAATGATGGGTTGTATTTTTCCTTGGCTGAAATGAAACACGGTATGTCAGAAACAGTAGAAGGGTGTCTTAATTTTAAACAAACATGTCATTTACTTCTGAGCAGGCTCATGTCTAGCCTGGTCCCGCCCACTAAATTTCATGAGCTCCAATTAAACTGGTCAAGAGTGCAATTCAACAGATTTCCAATCCCCGAAAAAATGGGGAGCCAATCGATTTTGAGCTTCTCCGACAGGCAGCACTTGAACACTGTCAACATTGCTAACATGGAGCAGCGGCGAGCGTTTGACACAGCGGTAGATTCTGATTTGAGCACATTAAACGGAAAGTTCTCATTGAAATGTGAGCAACAAGTAGCCCTGGAGGCATAATTTGGAGGGAAAGACGTTTTCCTTGCTCCCGACCGGCTTCGGTAAGAGTCTGATCTAGCAGGTAGCCCCGCTGGCAACACATAAGTCAGAGGAAAGAGTGCTGTGATTTGTTTTAAGCTGTGATTGGTTTAAGCTTCGACCAATTACGAACAGCAGCATTTGAAGGAGGCGGGTCAACCGTCCCTTCTGAGAAACGGTTGTCCTCAAGCTCTTGGCCAGACCAATGCTCACATTGAAGTCGCGTAAGCCAGGCTAGGTCAGGTCTGCACCATGTGGATTAGCAGAGTAACTGAACCAAATTACATTGCATTAACACTTGGAGGGCTAAAGTCTCAAGTTCAAGTCATATTTACTGGATCTCTATAGGGGTTTTTCCCCCCTCTCCTTTCATTAATCCCAAATGGATTCATGCAGATTAAACACAACTCTGTCAAAGGTTAGGTTAAATCAGTTCTTGGTAAAGTCAAAGCTTGGTGTCTGCAAGGCTGGGGAAACACAATAAGAACCAGCATGATGAGCAGGGATGCGATACTATCTGTCAGCGGCCATTAGCAGTCACATCAAAGTCTCTGTGAAAACACTCTGCAGAGCCAGGTTCCAGATCTCATTCGACCCTACTGTGCACCAAATAGAGACCAGTGCCCCTGCAGCAGCAAACACCATCACAGCTCATTCCACTGGGCCAAGTTCACACCTGTTTCTGCAACTAATTAACAGACAATAAGGTGAGAAAGGTAGGTGTTCTGAAATCACGAGGGTATCAAAGAGTGTTTAAATTACTCTTCTACAAGTGTTTTAAATCTAAGAGGAAACTACCCCTAACACTTTTATTTCCTCTTCTAGGCTGTTCTCCAAAATGATTTCTTACACTTAAGAGATGCAAAATATATGTTTCCAATAAAGATGTAACTCAGCTCATTATAACCAAGTAGAAAACTCTTGACAAGTCATCTCTTCCTTTTTATTTTTACTACTAAAACATCCAGCATGGATAAACACATAACCGCATAATTTACCACAGGAGTGTCAGGTGTCATACATTTCTGCATGCTGATTTGACTAATTTCCTGTCTGTGTTATACTACAACAGACACAAGGATTTTGGGCCATTCCCATCCAGCCTGTCAAAACATGCGTGTCTGCGGCTGTATGGGTGGCCTTTGCAGTGAGGACAAAAACGGCAATCCTAGCACAGCGGGAGAATTAGTAGCTCACCTGGAGTTCAGTATGGCTGTCACAGGAGTCCATGCTTGACAGGCCTACGCTTGAAAAGTTGCTGCACTGTGAGTGACTGTCCTCTCCCTCCTGTCTACCCCTTATCTAGTTCACTCAGCTACTGCCACACACTCACACACGCGCGCACACACACACACTACATTTATTCAACCATCACGTAACTGTGTGCTGCAACAACTGTCTCCCTCGGTCACCTCTGTTGCCTGCCCACTCTCGGAAGATGACATGAGTTTGATGGCCAAAATCACTGCACTGTCTACCTTCTATGTCTCCTCTGAAGCAAACACACCGCTGCCTGCGGGTGGAAGGGTGAGTGAATGGCATGTTTGTACAGCTCAGCTCCTTCAGAAGAGATTTAGTGCAGCTGATATGTTGTTTTGTTTGTTGCTTTGTGTGTCTCTCATAATTAGCTCCATGGACAAACATTTATAATGTGCCCCCTCAAAGCCACTACAGCTAATCAGGAATGCCGAAGAGCCAGAGATGAAGAGCAGAATGATGCTGACCTCAAAATGTCAGCTGGTGTTGCATTTCTTATTGTTTACTCTCACTGTTCTCCTCAGTGGTGATCATGATCAGGCTTTAGGCTATTTACATATTTGAACTCTGCTTTTTGTCCATTGTTATTTCATATTGGAGAAATTAAAAAGGCTAGAAAAGCCTCATGGCTTATTTTTTGAAAGGATGGAAGCTCATTATGAGGAAACAGGCTGAACCTTGGCCACCTACGCCATTCATTTGGGCAGCCATGAGGCTCATTATCCTTTCGAAAAGACTTTAGGTCAGAGCACCACAACCTGCCCTCTACAATCGCCACAGAAACAAGTCCAGCCAAACTCAGAGATTAGGTGGCACATTACAGGCCTTTTTAAAAATCTTATTCACTAGTCATCTGATGTGCCAAGAGAAGATGACAAAGCTTCTTCCTCTTTGTTGAGATGAAAAGAGGTGACACCTGCCAGTTAATATGAACTTGGGTGATTGACGGCGGTAAGTCATTCATTTGCATCACAGATTTGCTGTTTTTTAAGGTGCAACTTGCAGGTTAGAAATTCCACCATAAACTTTTTTAGAATTTTTAATATGTTTGTGGCATAAATAAAAAGGTTTTTAAAATGTTTCTATAACCATTTACATCAAAAAAATTTGCTCTAAATTTACTTCCTCCTAAACAACGATACTTTTCGAACCATGTGACACGTGACATAGCGGGAGTACAACGCTTAAGAGCCAGCAGGTAACAGCATCAGTTTATCTGTGATGTTGGCTGTTTTTATCTGAGGTTTCATCTCGGTGATCAATGTGTTTGTGTAGGATTTACAATCTCACATCTCGCTGGACATCATATCCATACGTTCCTAAACAGAAAGAGTCACACTTCTCCTCCCGGTGGAGATTTGTCCAGGCTTGGCAACAACATTTCACTGCAAAGTCTGTGCACTCCACTCTACAGCTTCAAAGGAGAAGTTCGGTATTTTTCAACCTGTACCTATTTTGTAGCATGATGTACGATCATTTACTCACCCAGACAGTTGTGGCACAACTTGAACTCCTAAGGAAGATATTTAGATCCACACGCGATCAGCATATATCCATATAATGGGAGCGTTTGGGGCAAGTGCCGGTCAGTTTTCTAAATAAGGCAATAATCTGCCACAAAGCTCCTTCATTTTACCAATGTGTTGTTAGCAAATGCTAGTCCCATCCCTCCGTGACCTGGATGCAGCTTGTACTTCCTTTGTTGTTGTCATTTTGGGGTGCTGTCAAAACTCTTGCGTGTACCTGCCATGGCGATGACGTCACAACCATGTGCCATGGAAAAGGGGCGAATTAACTCCGACCTGTGGGACGGTCCGCTAGATTCTAGTTTTACAATTTGGAAAAACATAAACATGGACCATGTTGCTATTATCTTAGCAAGTACAGACCGTCCTACAGTACGGAGTGAATTCACCCTTTTGCCATGGCACATGGTAATGACGTCATAGTCGTGGCAGGTAGGCGTGTTAAATATACAAAGGTATGAGGAACTACTTTATGCTGCCTCCATGTAATTTTCTGATAAAACAACTATCCGATGCTACAGCTCATTTCTCTCATTCACATGTCAGCCAGCTGATCTAGGGGTGTTGGTGATGCCGGTAACGGTCGCTTTAACAGGGATTTAACTTCCTGAAATAATTATACACATGCAGGAAAATAACGCAGCCAATTGGCATAAGAGTTCTCCCTGATCGTGGTATAAGCAGTGTTACTCTTTAAGTTTTTTTGTTCAGATTTGTTCTAGAGCTTCATAGAGCTTTATTAAAAGAATGCCCATTGACATTAACACATAACTCACACGTCTGCTGCTATTCTTCTCAATGGCTGATTTCACTATCCATCACTTTCACCTTCCCGGTGTTTCCACATTGAGTATAATGGAATTTACACGGCTAAAAGCAGATTTTACATTTATATATTAACAATAGGTATGTAAGAATATTTTTCTGTCTTCACAGTAAATTAAAGGTGGATGAGGGACAACCTGACCTCATACAAGCACACCTGAGCTGATAAATGTAATACTGCATGCTCCATTAAGATTATTGAATTCTATGGAATACAGTGACATAGATGCGCTGCTGCCTTCTAATCTATGGAATAACTGAAAGATAAAGAGAAATCAAGGTAAAAGAAAACAAATGCCAGTGAAAAGAAAATATTTTTTTCTGCAGTTTTACAAACCATTTTTATTTTTCTATGCAATCTCTCCTGTATCCCAAACCTACATTATGGCTCATTTCATGAGTTCTCACCATGGTGCGCTACTTTGCTAATAGTTTTTGGATTGAGAGTCCTGATAGTGGTTAGAAAATGTTGCAACCCCTCTAAATGGCTCTAAAGAGGATAAAATTAAATTTCTGATACGCAGGATGTAACCCAGAATAATTTTGCAAAGGATCTGAATTTGTGAGATAATTATTGTGACCATAAAAAAATCTGTCAGGGTCCAAAAGATGAGGCTTCAGTTGAGACGCTGCGGTTCAGACTAATCAGCATTTTACATCTCCCCAACGGTGACTATAAATTAAAGTGTTTTTCCACAGAAAAATGAGCAAAGAGCAACAATTACATCTTAATATGGAAAGTGTTTCCCTACTCTGCTCATCTGACTGGTTAAAGCTGTAATCTGACACTAAGTTTAACTTGAGATTTATCCATTCAGCTTTTTTTTTGCCATTTTGATCTGCAAAACACAGATATTATTTTCACAGTTTTTAACATACGCTTAATTTCCCTCCATAAATAGTCCAACAGTGTTACCCAGCCCTAAACAAGACAGAAAACTGTCATTTCACTGATAAAAATTTGGTAATACATTTTTCTGTTACTCTGGCAAGAGAACTTATTTCTGTTTTTCACCTGTTTTTTGTGTCTTGAGGTTAAATAAATTAGCAGCAGAGCTCCTCCATGGGTACCAGCTGTTTTTTATCTGCTTGTTGCTGTGGGAAATTATGGCACTTACACCCAAGGGCCCTTTCTTAGCCTTGATAGAGCTTGCTATCTATTCTGAGCCCCATGGCCATTTTTGTACTTCTGTTAGTAGTGTGGCCACAATCTGTTAGCATGACCACTATCACCAGCATGGTCCCATCTCTGAGTCTGGCTTTGGGTAGAGGGAGGGTAGGGCTTGGATAATGTTTAGGATTCCAATTCATCTTGCTGTTTTTTTGCTTTCCACATACGTCTGAATCGCATGGCTGACTGATAACTGAACAAAGCAGGCGTCCTGTCATCTATGTGTGTCATACAGTATGTCCTGCTTGAAGCCCCCCCTCAGTTATGGTGAATCATACACGGCAGAGCAACTGGAGCACATGGTCACCATGGCCCTTGGCTCTGCCTTGCCAGTGCCAGTGCTAAATCCAATGCCTGCCCAGGGAGAGCAAAGAAAGGCAGGGAAGACTTTGCTGAGATCTCCCCACCCTCTCGCCTGAAGGTGGCCAAGTTCAAGCCTGCATGGGTGGCTCTGTCTGAGGATGTTTACTCTTAATTGAGTTGCTCTCTCAGCCACTGGCCCTGGGGGACACCTCTGTGTCACTTCCTATGATTAACCTAAATTTCATCCATCATCCAGGACTGCTGCCAGATCTTGTAAGGGCACAGGCACGAAGTATATGTTAAGACATCAACAACAAAAGAGCAAATGAAATGGGTGAGCAGGGGGTCAATGTAGGATTTTGATAACAGTAGAACAAAAAGATCCACCCATTGATACTCACATCCATAATATGAAGGGAGGTTGGGGGTAGGATATCAGGTAAAAGGCCAACTTTCCTGCCTCAGCAAAAGCCACACTGCATTGATGTCACACAGACTGCATTGAGCTGGTCAAGTGGATTTAAAAATGGCCCCTTGTCAGACAAGGTTCCATTAAACAGCGCTGGTGCGGACCAATTTGGGCTTTTTAGTTCTGGCCTAGCTCCAGGGGATAGTCGGTAATGTATGGGGCTCTCTGTGAGTTTGTCTTCGGCTAGGTTGCTCATTTCCCCAGTAAGTAGCAGGAGATCAAAGGCAGTGAGTGAAGAGCCATTCTGTCCGGTTCTACACAGGGCCAATCAGACCTTTCATTTATTGGCACTCCCAGAAGCAGTATAAATCACGTCAACTAGCATTGACCTGAGCCTTAGTCATGAACAGTAGCTCACAACAACACATGGATTTGCTGTTGTCTTTGATCAATGTGAAGTTATTTAACAGCTTAGATGGGTGCACACTAGCGAGCACCAGTGTTTTCCTTTTTGGTTTTCACAGCTTTTTCTTGTGTTCATTCTCACTCAATTCCTTTTTCATGCCTATTTTGTTTTCCAAACACTTGTGTGCGTTGGAAACTCTCTCCTTGCCAAGGCAGTCATGGAGAAGTGATAGGCATGGGGAGTCTGTGGGCCAGCAACCATGAAATAAATATGGATGGTCATGAGTGAGATGAGCGAGGATCATCTGTTTTGCCATCTGCTTGTGCGAGAGCGTGGATGTAATGACTGTAGTCCTGCCTAGCCCAGTGAGCCCTCCATTGCCGGGAAGACACTTGACAGAAATGCGCACTTACTGGATGTGCAAAGTTGGACACAAACACACACATGCATGTGCTGTGCAAGTACAGAGCCATCCATGTGAGCGTGCAGAACTGCACAAAGAAACACCACTTGTTCTGTGTGCAGACGGTTCTTTCCCCTAAAGGATCTAGTACACACCGGCGTCTACACAGAGAGTCAATAGACACAACAGTGGCTACCCCTTCAGGCTCAGGTAGAAAGCCTGGGCTGCTGCATGTGTGCCTACTCTGTGAGCATCTGGCCCACTGTGGCCATTAGAAATGACAGGTTGACAATTGGCAAGCTGGATTGGTGTTGGTGATTGTTCAGCTGGCAGTGTCCTGCCATGTGACAGTCTGTTAGTGTCCCTGCACGAAGAACAACATGGGGCTTGTGTAAGCGGCACTCTGGGCATTGAAGGGAATAAAAAAGCTGCACCAACCCACCAGCAACTCCTCTAGCCCACCCCCCTGCCTTTTTCTCCTGTCCCCAAGCAGACAATCCTCTTTTTCCTTGGATGGCTTCGTCGCTGAGGGCTGGTAATAGTATGAGTGTATGTTTATGGAAAAAAAATGAGAGAAAAAAAACAGGCTGTTGAATTATACATATTCCTTATGGAGGGTGACACAGTAGGAGCTCTCAGAATCAATCTTGACGCTTGGATGGAATCATAGAGCGCAGAGAAAATGGCAAACATTGCTGTGGCTCAATGGCCTGATGCTCTCATAAATATGTTTTTATGGCCCTGAATGAGTGGGGGCACAGAGATGTTTGGTGCTCACAAAGGTGTGTGTATGTGAGACTGTACAGTATAATGCTTCGTACTGGGAGTTATAAAGCATTCCTAATTTAATTAGCTTATACAATATGAAAATCAATAGCATGTCGATCATAGTTCAGTCTGTTATACACCATAAATCAGTTCTGTGTAGGGAAAGGACTTGATTGCTGCTACTATCTTGTTCTTTAGTTTATCATGCATATGATGTTCTTGCTGTTTACTGAATTGTCCACTAGCAAAACAAAGTTAGAAATGCATGTAATGCATCACAACAATTTCAAATCAAAGCTGGATCCTCTGAGGAGAAATGGAACATTCTACTGCCTCTGATTTTTCATCCATCCTTTGGGTTAAGTGTTGTCTTGGGAACTAAGGGAAATGCTGGCAGTTGGGGGTGGAGAGGGGTGAGGGAAACTGTTAAGAGGCTCTTGAACTAGTCTACTGTAAGTGGAGAGTGCTGAATGAGAAAACTGTCCAAGAGGAGAAAAGAGACACAGAAGAAGCAACAGATTCATGGCTTGGATGATTTGTTTAGCTTGTCCACACTCGCTGAAAGCTGCCTGCCTCCACTATCAGTGAGAGACACCAGAGAGAAAAAAACAAACTAAAGTAGCTCTTTACCATCTACAAAATCATGAGATTTGAGGGTTAAAGCTACTTTACTTCTATCTCTATAGCAGCTTTTCTGCTTTCTGTTTTCATCTTTGATCCTAAGTTTCATGTTTCTTTTTGTCTGATTGATTGGGAATTTTACAGTGCTCTTTCTGGAAAAAAAAACCAGCACAGCAAAACAACAAAACAGCCTTTCAGCTGTGATGTTTTTCTCTCTCATTCAGTTTGAAGCTTCACCAACTGGCACACTGCACTGTTTTTTTTCATGTTGTCCTGGAATCTGAGCTACAGTAAAAAGCAGTCTTTGAAATTTGTAGCTAAAGAATAGTTATATCCATCCTCACTGATATGTGGTGGCCACTGGACCCATCACTATGTTTTGAACCTGTGTAATTTGATGATTAATGTTGAGCCCGTCTGCCCTATAACTCATTTATCTCCTGTTTTATTGAACCACAGGGAATTGCAAAGACTGCATAAGCTCTGACTCTGGATGTCGGTAGTATTTGAGTGTGATGCAAAGGGAATCCCATACCTCTTCCCAGGCAAGTTTTTTTTTATGCCTTCTAGCTCTGATGATTCACCTGCCAATAATCAAACAAGCCTCACTTTCATGTCTTATAATCTTAAACAAGCTTAATAACAAGTTGTAGATTTAAATTGCACAGGCCAAACCTTGGCACCAGCTCTATCCCTCATTCCCCACTGGGCTAGAAATAGCCAAGATTTGGCCTGAAACGTCACAGGGAAATTGGGATTAAGTTCAGCTTGATGTTGCCCATCTCTCCACTGCCAGCTTTCCACCACTACTTTCCCAGCAGCACTCTCACATCTTTGTGGGTCACATCGCAGAATCCCTGTCATCTAGGGCGGCGGGTTTTAACGTCAGGGACTCTGATATCTCCTCCCAAAACCCTTCCCTCTGCCTCTTCCTCTCCACCGATAACAGCTAATCCTTGCCTCACATTAAACTGTGACCAAGATCAATTAAAGCCCTGCCTCACCCTGATAGCAATCTCCCTCTGCTGCAGCCAGTGGTGGGAGAAGTCGGAGTGTGTATGCATGCATGTATGTGTGTCTGCAGCACATGAGTGCACATGTCTGACTCTGTGTGCTGAAGGAGAGTGCTATGACGGGGAGCCATCTCCATCCTCTACACTGGGTCACAGATGGTTGCCAAGCTGCAGGGAAAGCCTGCCATTGATTTTCATCGCCTCTTAACAGAGATGAAAGACAATAAAAGACAATAACAGTGATGATCACAGCACTCCTGGCCATGTATGCATATAATGATTATCCGCATCTTAATTAGTGTATTTCTTTTGTTTTCTGATCTTTTTTTAAAATTGGCATTGGCCTTACCATTACTTTGAATTCTGTCATGAAAACAATAAACTGAGTGTCTCATATGTATGTTTGTGTGCATCTATATCAGTGAAAGTGGGTCTGCACCTTATATCGTCTCTCCTGCCCTCATTTCTCATTTTGGGATGAATCCATTGGAGATCTCTCCCACCAAGGGGTTTCTCCTTGCCTATAGTTTTTATTTAGAAAGTTTATTGTAAGTGGGCAGCGTTTTCTATCGCATATATTGTGCCAATTTCACACTGCACTGTTGTTTCCAAGACCATTGGCATAACAGTGAGACTGGTTGGCAGAAATGTAAATCTGGGTTCTGGGTGCCAAACATGCGCTGGCATGCAAGATGGAGGGCTGGGTTGTAGGAAGTGTGGGACGCCATGAAGGTAGAGGACAGGGAGGGGATGGCGGTGAGCACGGCAGGACAGGGCGGGAACAGAGGCGGGAGTGAAGTCTCTCGTGTGCCAACTGGCTGCCAAGCCGACTGTCATGTCAACCACTGGGATTGGCTGCTGTGGGCCTCAGGTTGTTTTGGAGAGTACATCAAAAGGACAGACTGCGAACATGAAAACACAACTCCTTTCCACTCTCTCTATCCCATCTTTCCCATCGCCTGCGCTGCTTTTTACTTTTGCTCATGGGCTGTCTTTTTGTCTTGTTTCCCATGAGACGAACATCCGGGGTGCTGTTCAATCTTTGAGCCCAGTAGGAGAGACATTATGCCTGCAGGGTCGCCGCAATAAAATGCGGGAAAGACCCTGGGAGAGAGGAGGTGGTCAGCACTCACTCAGCTGGCAATTGTATTATCAGGAATGGCAGAGAGAATTTTAAGCAGAACACAAGCAGGAAAGCTTCTCAGTGCATCAAAAGCCACAAGAAAAGTGCCATCTGCTGCCATTTTTGCCTCCTTTCCACTGGGCCTTGCTGTAGCTTTTGCACCACTGTCAGCACTGTTTCAATTACATTTTGCAGCTTATGTCTATAGTGGATTACACCAGCTCTCTGTTCCTGTGCAAGGCTGTAGGCTGACTTGTGCTTTCAGGCTTTACAGGGCTTTTTTCTTTTATTATCTTAGCAAAGACAATAGTGTACTTGGCCTGCTAGCAGTTTCTGCCCCATCGCAGAACAGTGGCAGAATGGAGATGTGAATGATCCAAATTCCGAACAAAAAGATGCAATTTTGATTTCTTAATGTTGTCTGTCTCTCTCTCTTTCTCTCTCTCTCTCCTCTTTGTATGACACTTTTTATTTTTAGTTGGTGGGGATTTTTTTTCTTCTCTTAGATTGGCTGTGCTTAGTTGTGACCTAGTTTATTAAAAGGGGGGAGTTTGGCCAAGCCATGGGAATCAGGGGCAGATTAACTTTCTGTTAGTTCTCCCAAGCAGAGCTCCATATGTGAGAGCTGCCGCTGTCAAAAATGGAAGTCACCAACAGAGTAACACAACTTGTAGGCATAAAATCCTTGCTCCGACTGACCAGCTGCATCTGCGGTATATGTGAATAAAAAGCTACATTTGCTTGTCCTCAATGCTATTGTAGCAATTGCAGTAACCTGTATATACATAAGTTATATAGATACATTCAGTGTAGTTATTGCCCTACTACAGCACTAGTTGAATTGTTGCACATTATCTGGCTGTGTTTTGCTTCATTATACTCCTCAGGTTGCACCATCCCACGCTCACCTGATAGAACAACAAATGTAGCCAAGAGGACGGAGCTGAAAATGGCTTTGCTAGATAGCCATATATGCATTTGTATGGATTTACTGCAAAGGTGAAAAGAAAAAAAAATGCAATTTCTTCAACCTGATGCATGTTGTTCAAACTTTCAGGTAATACTACAAGCATTGAAAACTTGTGTGTGAAGAGGGCGAACACAAAACTACTCTGGAAGGTCAGTCACAACTCTGTTGCCCCCTCCCTCCCCACACTCCTGTAGCCCTGATGTGTACTGTAATTACATTTCTGTTGAGCTGCACACCACAGGATGTAGGTACCTGAACACCCTCAATGCAGAGGCATCATTCAGCCTTAAGAGCTTGTGTTTGCAGCTTAATTTAGAAGTGAGCAGAGGCAGAAGGAAATGGGTTGTTTTACTTTATTAAAGCTGAATTTCCAGCCAAAAGTCTTTCAGGAATCAGCAGCCGGCTCCAGTTTTCAATCACAATGGCTATCAAACATAAACTGTGTTTGCAAGAAAAAAATAAAAGCACAACATGAAGTTCATTACTTCATTGTTGACTGGAAAAATATGTGTTAGTGGTTGGCGTGAGGCTTTGAGGATATTTGTTTTTCATAGATGAGCTGAAAACACACAAGGCCCAGCTGCTTTAATATCTTCAGATATGTAGGTGTGCAAAAAATGAAATTATCTGTCAGCTGCTTTGTGTCATCATAGTGTATCTGTCTTAGCCTGGTTTTATAGTAAACATAGTAAACATTCCCTTGTTATCAACAACCATGCCTGTAATTAAGCATATTCAGGGGGTGATAACCTCATTGGACCTCAAAGCAATTACGGGGTTATCAAGCATAAGTCAGCTTAGCAAAGAAATCAGGGATGAAGAGTAAATGACAAGAGAATATGGAGATAAGCAGGGACGTCTTAAGAATTAGTGCTTTGCTTTCACAAAAAAGGGGTAGCTGGTTATTTACAATGATCCTCCCTATGTACCATATGGATGAAAAAACAAAACAAAAGAAAAAGAAAAACTCCTCCAAGCCACACCCATGTGGTCGCCAAGTTACTAGCATGCACTGGACCTAGAATTAGTTCAGGACCAGTTAGAGAGGTGTGACTTACATGGGATGAGATGTGAACAACCACCAGGATCAAAGATTGACCTGGTGTCAATCCTGTCACATAGTTTACCAATGCATCCCCAAGATCACTAATCTGCTCTCAGAGTATTAAAAGGCCACCCATTTATAGATAACATGCCAAGCAGCCACAATAACAACAGGGAGGGTAAAACAGCCGCTGAATGTTTACAACGTGAAGTTGTAGTTGGGATTCAAAGAAGTTTCAAATTAGCATCCTGGTTATGCAAACACATGCACACATTTGCGTGGCGACACAGAATGCACGAGTGTTCACATCATGTGTTTAGGCCAATTGAGATGGACGAAATGTTCCCAACCAAGGGGCCACAGTGCAAGAACATTTAGAACAAATGCAATGAATGTGAGCGAATTAATGACCGCAGAGACAAATCACACAACACACCGTCAAAACAGACAGGAGCACACAAGCACTAATCAGGGCTGGCGAGTCCTGCAGGCGGATCACTCATCTACGTCTATGCCTTTCATTACCTGCCCTGGCACATGTGAGGACGGTTGGATTGAAAGCCTGCTGCCTTCGCAGAGAATCTCTGCAGGGCCCCCTCGCGGTGGTCACACCCCCCACCCCTCCCCCAGCTACTGAAAAACTACCCATGGCCACTTTTAAACTTGTATCGGATGATTAGACTTGGGCTGCATCCCAGAACACCGCTCAGCCCCAGCAGGGATTCAGCGGGGAGCGTCGTACCCAATGCATAATTTCTCAAGATGGAGGAACTCACACTGAGCCTGTGAGTCCCAATCCTACAAAGGCAAATATGTGAGAAGCTTACTGACGAGCTAAATAAGACAATGTTGAGAAATGACAAAAGAAGAAAATTTGACCTTTTCTTTACACTGTCAGATGAGAAGCCAGTTAAGAAAAAACTCCATCAGTGCTCATTATTGGATGTAGAATTACTTCATTTATAATATATTGAAGTTATTTTCTCTCTTTACCTCATCTTTTTCTTTATTATCCTTAAAGCCATCAGAAAATGACACTCTCTCAAACTTATCCAGATTTTAATTAGAGGTTTTATTGCTTTCCTGACTTTCATTTTGTATTAGTTTTCAGTCATCGTATCCAAATGCTATAACAAAGGACAATATTCCAGATCTGAAGAGGAAAAACTGCGTTTTTGGAAAAACAGCAGCAGGAGAATAATGTTATGAAGATATTTGTGGGCTTCACTATCTGCCGAATGAGGAGATTGCAGTCTCTTTCCTCCAGTTTTAATCAACACAAAACAAGTGGGAAACTAATGGTGTTTTTCTGTTTGTGAAACAGTGTTCGCTTCACCTCTGAGTGGGACAGTATGCTGAAATTGAAGAGATTATAGACTGTGGTATACACAACGAGGGGTCAAACGTACAAAATGTGCATCTTTTATTTTTAATGGCTTATGAATATTTAACTGTCAGGGTCACTTCGCAAAAATTCACTCTAGAAATCAATATATATTTTTCTTACTTTTTTTTCCCTCACATTTTATTTATTTATTTTTTATGGAGACCTGGGTAAAGCATTTATTCACACCAAAAATACTATAAATCATACTGAGCTTAATCTCTCAAGCACTCAGCCGAAGTGAAAAGACGGCTATTCCTGACAGTACCAAGTGTGTGACGGTGATTATGCAAGTGTACAGAGTTGCATATTCTTGATTTTCTGTTGAGCTCTGTATTGAGCATTTTTGCACAATTTATTGTACTTTTTGGGATGTGGGAGTACAGTGCATGACTTGATTCCAGCTGTATTCATGTATACTGTACCCGCTACAAAGGCATCTTTCCTTCTGTTTCGCTCATAAATTAAATTTCAAAGTAAGAAAAAACATAAAACGGGAATTAAAAAACAGACTTCCACTGTGACTGGGTGTGCGCCAGCGTATTTTCAGCCAATTCTCCCTTTTCTTCCTTTGCTTTTTTCTGTATGGAGCAGGGAAACGTTTTAACTGGGGGTGATTGTGCCGACCTGTTTGCCAAGGGTTTTAGAGAGAGCAATGGTGTTACCATGGCGTTTGCACCCCTCTCTGTGTTGTAAACAGGAGCCAGTGATTCCCTGTTGGGAAGATTTTGCATGCAGGTTGGAGAGAGAAAAGCTGCTGGCCCCCCAAATGCATTCCATCACCATCACCCTAAGGGTCCACTGTTGGAGCCTTATTTGAACACAGAGCAGAGGAAGGACAGAGAGGTTTGGGGCATAAAGAGGGATGGGGATATTAGGGAGAAGGAGGGCTTTCAGAGGACTGTTTTGAGGTGAATGAAAAGGAATGCATTAAAGACAGATGTGGAGGTTGTTTAGGAAGGCTGAGGGCACAGAAACAGTGGGATTAAATGCTCCCTCTGAATTTACACACCTCAAAGTGTCAGAGAATTGCTTTGCTGTAGTTTTGAGGGGGAGCCTCTTTTGCATGAAACTTCAAAAATCCACCCAAGACAACTACAAGGGGGCACAATCTACCATCAGTTATTATCTGAATTATCCTTGGTGGCCTTAGTGAGGCCCCGTCAGCCTTGGGACAGTGATAGGTGCCATACTTATGAGCAGGCTCGGTGCAGTGTGAGTCTGGAGCAAGCTGCTTCCGCTTAGAAGCTGGTGTCTTATCTCTGGTTTGATTTCTTTTTTTTTTATTTACTTTTTGGATTCCAGTCCTTTTTATCTGCAATCTAACCTGCAATGATGAGATAAAGCTGTGCTGACTTTTCCATAAATGCACTTATCAGGGCTGTACAAGCTCTCCAATGCCAATGAGATGGGCAGGATGTTTCGCTTAGCATTCAGTATGCATGTCCTCACCTACACAGCCCTGTGTTTCACACACTCTTACCCACGGATTCACAAACACACAGACTAAAACCAACTCACACAAACCTACAAAACAAGATCCCATGCACAAAACACAAAGGTACATACAGAAACACACTTCTTCACGTTTGTTGCTGTGTCTATAGGCTGTTCATAGTAATAGCTTGGGCTTTCAGGTCTAAGTGTGGTTTTTCTTTTTCAGGTCCAATCATACAATAGTGCCTGCTGAGCTGGCAAGTCAGAATATCAAACAGCAAATGAAATTCCAGTGAACCATCTGCACCTACGCCAACTTGTAGCATGAATTTTTCATCATTTGGTGTGGTAATATTCTCATTAGAGTACTCCTGCAGCCATTCAATAAGTGTAGTCATTTTGCCCGTCAATAATGGATCTGCAGTTGTATCAAAACTGTTCCATTCATCCATCCCCCCTTGTACAAAAATACCAATACACAGAGATATTTGTAATATCTGACTTTACTTTGCTCTTATACAGTGTGTGAGTCATGTGTGACACTGGAGGTATGTAGAAGGCAGTCAGTGTGAACACATGCCCGCTTAATCAAGCCGTTTTTAGCCTCTCGCACTCGCTCGGTCTTTCTATCTATTTGTGTCGGATCTTGTCAGCTCAACTAATTCTGCTGGGATGAAAAAAACATCAGACACTGAGTGAGGAGTTTGCACGTTGCATATGAATATTCCAAGCAAGTCGGGGAAATGTAAGTGACTAACAGCTGCTAGTGCCTTCGGTAGGTTGAGGTCTCCTGATGAAGTCTGGAGACGGTTCTGTTTTCACCTGGTTGCTGTTTATTTGTGGGATGAAAACATCACAGGGTGGGACTTTGCAGATTTGTAGCATCTAGCAGGTGTTCAGCAGATGTGTTAAAGGATCCGGTTATTTATTCATTTATCTGGCCAGGAAAATATTTGTCTTTGAGACTGTGTTTCTGGAGGAGCTGTAGTTTATCTCTCTTTAGCCTCTATTTAGTGCAGATTTACTTCTTATTACAATCACTAGTTTGATCGCAGAAAGCAGTGATGGAAGTTTTGATAAGATAAAAGCAGTGAAACAGTAAAAACGCAGGTTTGAGGAATCGTGATAAGATGGATATGGTGAATGAATGTGTAAGTGAGCAAATGAATAATTGAAAGACTCAGAAGAGAATAAATGGCTGTTTGACAGTGAGATTCAGCTGGGACTCAACTGCATTTTTTTCTTTTTTTTTTTTAGTGGTGAAGGGGATTTGATGTCATGTTGGAAAATGTCATCCTAATGGACATTGCCAGTGCAGACTGCTCTGAGTAGGGATTAAGTGACATTGTAGATGTTTGTTTGCATGCGTGTTTCCATCTGCATGTTCTTAGTGTTTCTAAACTGGTACTGTAAAATGGTATTCATTTCTTTATTTTTGTATATAAGTGATCTAAAGCATCATGGAATTATTATTTATATATTATATAACATTAATCAGTTGATAAAGAGGTTATTAAACTGTGAGTTAAAGATTTGCATTTGATAGTTGGTTCACCCATGGAAAAAACAAATGTTACTCGCAAACAATCATGTGTAAGTGTCATGTATTATCAGAGGACTGACCTAAAAAAGAGACATAAGCTCACCGTGCTCAAATAAATCCTAAAGCAAAAGTAAGACAAAATTTGGACTCTGACACTTCACTGTCAGTGATTGTCTGCCAATGGAACAAATTCAAACTCATTGATCTGAATGGTTTAACTTCAGGGATCATTATAAAGCAGTGGTTGCCAGCCAGTTTTCCTTGGGGACCCCCTTAATTCAAAAACTAAAGAGCCATGGGCTCCTTGCTCCAACCCGTGTTGAAGCCATGCTGGTTTTATGTTTTCAAAGGTGAGATTCCCACCATGAATTCTTGATTCTTGTTGAGTCTTGTCTTCACAGGAAGCCAGATACATTAACAACATATTGCCTTCCTTTTTTCTTAAAATAGATACAATTTGTGGTTTTTAATCACAATGGCTTTGAATGGCCAATGCCTCAAGGACCCACAAGCTCTTCAAATTACCCCCTAAGACACCTTAACTTGTCTCCATGTGGACAAACGTGATTTCTTAGAGTCTGCTTTAACTGAGTAGAATATTGAAAAGAGTTTACTCAATGCTTTTTATGAATAATATTGACGTACCAGATGGGACCTATCTGATGTGTGTGACTGTGTGTGCGTGTGCATGCATGTGTCTGAACGCATGCACACACGCATGGACACACATGCATGGACACAGACCATGCACAGCCACTTAAAAAAATTACTGTTGTCACCATTTATATTGCAGGTTTTTAGAGAATTTTTAGCTTTACCTTCATCCTGCTCTTATATTTCCTTCCTCTTTTGCACACCAGTGTTTTGTTTTCCTCCTCCCATACCAGCTACTCAGCATTACCTTACTGGCCCTCCTGCCCCAAGCGATTCCAATCACAAAATCAGGGGCCTGTGGCAATTGACCTATGGCTAAATCCTGCCCTCATATTTGATGGGTGTATCGTCACCTCCACTCAGACATTCTCTGCATGGGCGCCCATTGAAGCACTTGAGACAATACCAGGTTTGTTTGGGATTTTTGTGCAATTAAGTCTAAAGGGTGGTCTGCATGGGGTAAATCCAGCTTGGACACAAGATATGTTTTACCCTTCTCTAAACCTGAACACATGAAACATGGACTGAAACATAGACAGTTGTTTTTTTTTTTGTCTGTTCCCTTGTGGGCATCTGGGCTTGGTGCAGTTGCGCCAGTTGCACCATCGATATTAACGCCACTGGAGCTAGCCATAGATTTTCCCTGGCAGCAGGTCAAAAGAACAATATCAGAAGATATGTCAATGAAGTGAATTTCAATAGAAAATAGGTCCTGCAGCTTGTCAACTCCGCTACTCACGCAAATCCTCTTTGTAAAGAATAGTTAAAGAGGCATAAAGTTAATGTTTTGAAGGGGCTCAGTCAAAGTCCTGACCTTAATCCTGTGGAAATGTTGTGGGAGGACCTAAAGCTTCAAAGGAACTATGTTTTAGGTTCAAGCGTATATCTCACCTTTTAAGTGCAGTAAACTATGAGCAATGTCAATACCAAGCAATCTCTTGGAAGACATTCAAGGAGAAATTTTAAATGGATAAAAAACACTCTTGGAAAAATGGCTGTTTACTCACTAAAGACGTGGCACTGACGAATCACAATATCTAATCACTTTGAAGGAAAAAAACCAAACATATAAATCCAATGTTGTCATGAAATAATCCTGCTTTTTTAATGGCCCAGTGGCCTTAACTCCCACAGACCTTATAGTGTTGTATGACACTTTATTATAGCAAATGCCCATCAGTAATGTCATTTTTACAAAGCAAACAACTAAGGATTTGGAAAAGAAGTCCACAGCAATCCTGTGATATAACTATATACGTTTCAACAGGTCTTAATCCATATTACAAGGATTTAACATGAGATACACAGGGATTTGGGAAGATCAGCGTCTGTTCAGAGACAGAGAATGGAAAAAAAAATCTCTTTCCCTTTTTTGTCATCCCTGTATCAAGTACATTGAAGTAAGTGTGTGGTGTGGTCCTGGGGGGGGTTGAGGATGTTGTAGACAGTTTCTTCTCATAATCTTTTTTTGCATGTTCATGTAAAATATATTGTGGCTGTAACAAGTCCCACATCTCTTTCCTCTTCTAAGCCCCAAATCCTTTATCACTGTTGTTGTCATGTATGCTTAGTGCAGAGATGTTTCTTGCCCAGCCCCCCCCCCTCCAACCTCCACCCACTCGCCCATGTTGTGGTAGCTGTTGTAATCATCTTATTTGCTGGTTATGGGCCCATAAAACTGTCTCTCATGATCTCTGTAACAAGAATTCATCATGATGAGACTTGACATTCATGATAGAATCAGGAGTGACTCCCTGACTAACCTGTTTGTGGCACAGGTCCACCATCCGCCCCTGTGTCTGCTAGTGTTCTCTGCCATGTGTGAATCAGAGCGGCCTTCATCATGTCTGGCCCATCAACATGCCTCACAGCTTCTGTTTGTGTCATACGTGGGATCAATAAAAGGCCAAAAATTTCAAAATAACATGTTTTATCCCTGTGTGCTTTATGTTGAACAATACAGTTGGCTTCAGTTGGACCAAAAACACTATTAAGAGAAGCTCATTATAGTTTGACTTGATGAAATCATCTGTATTGCTGTCTGTGCACATTCTTCCTCACAGTAACCTCTGTCGAGCTTTTCTTACCACTGTTTTTGTTTGAACACAGCATGAAGGAAGCATGAAGGTTCAATGGAACCTTTCTATAGATCCAAAGCTGATTTATATCTGACAAGGAATAATCAATACATTACATGCTTGATGCCTTTGAAGAATGATCATTCTTCATCCACACAATGATTAACGTCCACAGTGAGTTACAAGCAAAAATAGGAAGATTTGTTTTAGAGTAGAATTGTGTTCTGCGGCCATTACAGCCTGCTTCTTGGCCTTCGTCATCCTTATTGCTTTGGTGCTGTTTCACAGCCGCTCTTCGCTGCTCCAATATGATAAGATTTACTGGGATGTCCAAATGGGTAATCTTGTTTCTTCACTGTACCCTTTGCAACATCCCAACATCACCAGGAGAATTAAAGCTTCAGAGTCTCAGCAGGAGGTCAAGTAGGAAAAAAAAGGAAATTTAGTTTTCTATCTCTACTCGTCTTCTGTGTAGATTTTCATTAGTGTTGTAACAGCTGATATAACTTTCACAGTGGATTACTCCCTCCCCTATTGTTGATCTCGCTTTCACTTGTTTGAGCTCTTCATCCCTGGAACTGCCTGTGTATGCGTACAGTAGATGCATTTGCTTGTGTGTGCATATTTAAAAACCAAAAGGATCCCTCATAAGTACATTATACTACTTGTCACCGCCGGTTGCTGGTAGCTCTGGTGTCAGGTTGAAGATGCAGCTCTAACCTCAGGAAGCCATAAAACCGTTCTGAGTGGTAAATTTTTAAATTGCCAATGAATTGTTTAATTGATCACCTGGAAGAGCCCAGTAGTATTTGGGCCAAAAGTAGCAACAAAGCTGCCAGCTTGTGGGCTTAAAAGGGAGGTGTGGCCTGTCACATGAGCCTGATTTCTCTTTATGGAAGAGAGCTACCATTATAAGAGGCTTGTACTGCTTTTGCATCACCCTATCAATCTTTGGCCACTATTGACATAAACCCAAGCTCGTCCCTCTTTGTTTTATAGGGGAAATCTGTAGACAGTGAGGATTGATCTCTTAATTTTTCCACAAATCTGAACCTGCATTAACTCCTCTCTCAACCCAAGACCTTCGAAGGCAAATATCGTCCAAAAACTTAGCTTGTCAGTGGCAGATTTTCGTGAAAGAGCTTGAGCTTAATCTGTGATTCAGTTTTAGCATGGTTTCAGGAGAGCAGCACAAAAACAAACCCCAACTGAGGAGATGTAATCTTGGGATTCAGATAGCAGTTATATGTAGCCGGCACATGCACAACACAGCTCTGACATGGCAACACGCACATCACGGCACAAACAGAGTGTGCTTCTGTCCTCGCGGGGCTGACAATCTCTCCATCAGTGAAGCGGTTGACTTGCCAAATCAATTCAGCAGCGAGGAAGAAACAAAGCGCGTGGACAAGACATCTTGGGTGACAGAGAGCTTTTATTCACTCTCTTTCTCACTTTCCCTTCTTAATAGATAAGACATCAAGATACCCACAGGGAGCTGTTTGCGGTATCTGTGTGTATGTGGGTGGGGGGTGCAGGTTGTATGGGATTGCATCAGCCATAGTGCTGAATGAGGATTCCTAGATTTCACTCACGTATAGTGGGGCCATTGAAAGGAAACAGGTGGCAGAGTGCTGTAAGAGGGGGGTTTATTGTAATTAATGCTGTAGATGCCGATCTCTGCAGCGCATCTGGGAAGTGCTCTCATTTTCAGAAATCTCCAAATTCTTTGAAAATCCCTATAGGACTGCAGAATCCCATGAAATCTTTGTAACTTCTGTCTCCTTTTGTTTCTGTACCATCAACTCCCCCTCATTTATGTAGCATATTTTATGCTTTGTCCCAAAACCTTTTTTTTTGTCCCTCTGCATCTGAAACTTGATGTCATTTTCTCTCCTCTCAGTTCCATTAAATTACTTTTCACTGAGAAAATCTTACAGTCCTTCAGACCTCTTCCTTTCAAATCTACTTACACCCACATCACCTTTGCAGAGTTCGGTGGACCAATGGCACGTGTTTGTGCAGTCACAGTGGTAGGAAGCCCAGTCTCCTCTGATTACAGTGTGCTCAGGGTTAGAGGGAATGTGCTCTAGCATATTCAGTCCGGCATTATGCTGATATCCCCTGACGCATGCTTCACAGGAGCGCCACAGTCAAGCCAGGATGCAGCTTCATTGCAAACAACATGCAGAGCACCAGGTGGAATGTGGCATTAAAGCTGACTAAATGGGACTACAAAGGGAAGGGTTCAGATTTAAGGCAGAGAATGGAAGGAAATAAATCAAGTTTACATTGACTGAAGTGACATTGTTAGAATCCAAAGTGAAAAAAAGGAAAAAAAAACAAAAAATCTGGACAAATTACAGGGCCATGCGAATAGCAGATATAATGTTCTGTATCCAGCAATATATCTTCAACTAATCTATTCTGCTCTACTGGCATTTTGTAAAACTGCAACATGCAATAGATTCAGAAGGGAGAAGTCTAGATTTTGATTTGCATTCATTCACACATCAAGGGGATATTAAAATAAGGGCAAAGAATTCGACAATCTTCTGAAATTTCTCCCTTCTTTTCACCCTCAGCAAAGCCAGCACTGTGCAAATGAAGCACTGGGAGAAAAAAAAGCATCTTTGCATAAACTAGCAAGCATGCAAAATCTAAAACAGTTGGTGAAGAACTCAAAATAATCACAGTGCTTTTGGAGATGAATGCATTAGCATAACTTAGTCCCTGTGAAGTAATCACTCGTCTCACGTTGAGAAGATCCCCTCAAGGCTCATCTTGCAGTTTTCACTGCTTCTATCCCCCTGCGTTCAGTCTTGGCTGACTGGCTGACCTCCTGAGACTGAGGGGTAGATAGGGCATGTGGCATAGAGGAACCAGTTCAGGACCCCTGTTGGGATGGAGCAAAGTGCCTTTGGCAAGAGATAAGATTCTACACAAAAGAGGATAAATCCACTACAAAGCATCATTTGGGCTCACTTTATCCCCATATCACTGTGGGAGTGACCACATGCACTGAAGAGACAGAGCATATATCATCGAAAGCTATGACCATGTCAGCATGTATTCATTAGAGAGTCAAGTAGTAGCATACAGATTAATATTAGCAATTTCCAATCATTTATGATTACAGTTTCTTCTTTTTGAAATCTCATAAAACATTTGGGTATAGTGGTATCTCATCAGTCATTATGCCACTGAGCTTATCCATTTTGATGAGAAACATGCACCTGTAAACAGGGCCGTAACCAGGCTTTTTCAAATACTGAGGTCAAATATTACGATGCATCTTATTTAACAAAAAAAACATCCTAATATGGTGACTTTTCATACATTTTTCGAAATGTTAATGAACAGAGTTAAAATCACAAGCCCAACAAGCAGATGACCATGTAGTTGAACACTTTTATTTTAACAATTACAAAACTGAGTGATCACAAAAGTATTTATTTGTGTGTTTGTGTGTGCGCGAGTGAGTAAGGGAGTGTGAATAGATAAGAGTGAGGGCATGTTGGTTTCCGAAGCTGAGTTTAATTTTAGAGCAGGGGTTCTCTAACACATTTTAGAAATGTACTCTCTGTGGTATAATTTCTTAGCTAAGTACCCCCAACCAATACACAGGTTTTTGGTTGGAAACAGAAGTTAACAGGGGGATCAGCGCCTATTTGCTCAAATTTGTACAAAAAGAAACACTTTGTACTTTCAAATATAGACATAGACTACTTCAAACATGTTATCAGTAATTGATTATCAAATTCATGGGGACATATGTTAAAAACCTGATTATGTCCTTTCCTATTGTTTTTTTTTCCCTCCAATATTTTACAGAACAGAGATGTGTTTGTCAGGTTTTTCCATAACTTGCTAAACTCTACCCATGTTTACAGAGGCAACATTTTAGGATAAAAAACCTGATCAAAATATAATTATTTCATATATATGCAAAATTAGGCTGAATATCAAGCATATATTTTCTTTATATTACAAGATTATCAGAAAGTTTAGAGACAATGGTTTTGTTATTTTTTTCCAAGTACCTCTTGGAGATCACCAAAGTA